>APFE030245240.1:0-16513 GCA_000404065.3 Pinus taeda
GAAAGGACCATTTGTAATTCAAGTTGTGCAAGGCAATAACACCTTTTTTCTAAAGAGTCTGGATGATTCAAATAATGATGAAGGCCCAGTGAATGGGAGAATGCTCAAGCACTATTTTGATCCATGAGCATAGCACAATCACATCTTGTACATAAATATGTGTATTTTCATCATTTTTCTTTTACAGCAGATAGAGAAAGGAACAAGTACAACAGATTTTGAAGAATGATCAACAAACTATATCAAAGGTGACATATATGATTGAAAAGCTCCACAAAGAAATTTGAGGAAGGTCTACAGAATAGAGAACCAATGATAAGCAGTGATACAGGCCAGCAAGACACAAAGTGGTAATTCTTGTACAAATGAGGTCAAAGGACACTACATACAAGCTCATAGGATTCAGATCAAAGGTGTCAATACTAAAGAGGATTCACTGCAGTAAGGAAAGGAAAATAAGGCCATCTGACCTGCTGTTCTTGGCTTTCCTCCAGGAAAAGCCATCCCCAAGTGGAGCCACTGTTGGGTTCCTATACCAATAGGTTTCATCTTTCATGATTGACATTGGAAGGGCTAAATATGTTCATCATTGCAGGCTGCAAAGGTTCCATATTTTGTGTACATACTAGGAAAATTAAAAAATGAAAAGAGGGTATGCCTTAAAAGAATAATCAAAAGGCAAGAAAATCAAATGGTCAAAGGAATAGTGAAAATGAACCCCAAACTAAAGACCAGGAAAGTGGCCAGTCAAAATGCCACTACTATCTGTTGGCAGTAACATAGTCTACAAATACTGATGCTAATCATACTTAATGGATGGCCCAACAGTCTAATCTGGACCATGCCATGTTTAAATTGCTTGTTGCAGAATAGAGAATGGTTCCTGTCCAAACATCTCAAGCTTGGCAGATGACTAGCTAGGTAGAGAAATGAAGGAGCCCAACTGCTTAATCTGGGTCCTTGGAAGAAATAAGGGTAGATTTAGATAGGAGGGCAGTCAAAATAAAAAGAGAACAATCAGGGTCTGCTAATTCAAGTGCACCCATTTCAAGTGAAGAAAAATTGCTAGGATTGCTAGATTGGGTAAGTAGTGTAAGGTTGCAGAAGTAAAGGGGCCATCACCAGTTGGCTTATCAAGAGCAAGACTCATCCCATCCAGAGTATTGGCACCATGGTAGAGGTTTGAGGACATAACAATGGAAGCATGTCTAATTTCCCCCTTTTCCCCAAACATCATTTATTAACATCCCCCAAGGACCTTGGGATCTGCTCAAGTGTCTTGTTTCACTTCATTCCATGACAAAGTACCAGGTTAAACTATGAAGTTCATTTAAGGAAAAGAAGCCACATTTTATGTGTAAAAATCTTTACTCTCAATTCCACTCATCTTCTATCCCTAAGTTTTACTTCTTAAAGCTTAGCATTTGCCCCTACACATTCACCTCACAATGTCATATTAACAACTAATGTAGTATTTAGCTCCCTAAGCATTCCCCTTCCCTAATCCTACAAAGATCTATATAAAAATCCCAAAAAATCTATGTAAATACCCTCCCCCTAGCAATATAGCTATATATTCATGATTTGGGGAATATTAATCCATCAGGGGCTAATATTAACCCTCCACCACCCTAAACTATGGGTTTTAATCAAAAACTTTGGTTAAAAAATTAAAAACCCATGGTCTCCGCCCTCACAACCCTTTCATTACCCCTCCGCGCTAATACATTTGTTATAATGTTTTCTAAATAAAACATATGAACATGCGCATGCAATTAACCTTAGGCTAACCCTAAGTCAAAACCCACCCCGCGCGCAATTTATTAGATTTATTATTTTAATCGAGCGGGTCCCCGTAGCCATAAGCCGCTGTCACATCGCATCCGCCGCCAACCGTTCGATCGTCAGCCTCACAGATCTAACGGTGGGCGGTCAATCTTACCTGAGAGTAGGCGGAGGTTTAGCGTTCGGGGGATTGACGATTTCACCGCCGTACCCCCGCCACGCGTCAACCGCCCGGGTTGTTCGGAGCCCCCCCCCCCTCTTACCGCTTACCGCCCAAGGGTGCTCCGGGGAAACCACAAACCGCCTGCCCCCTCCCGCTGACGTCATACCCACGTCAGCATGATGTCAGCACCCTCGTCCACCACCACTGCTCCACGTCATCCATCCGCCCACATGTCGTGCCACCGTATCACCGCCACGTGGCCACCCACGTCAGCCGCCACGTCACTCTGCCATACCTGGGCCCACCGATGACGTCATACTGACGTCATCGCTGAAAAGCGCCAAAAGTCCCAAATTTGCATAAAATGTCGCGAAATGACCGTTTTGTGTCATTTTCACTTGTCGTTTTCGGAGCGCTGTGCATGCGGAATACGTCATTTGCTGCCTAAATCGAGAATTCACCCACCCAAGCTGCTGCAGCCCTCAAAGTCGACTCAAATTGCTTTCCATTGTTCCAGCTTGACACCTTCGGCACTGAAAAATCCAGGTATTTGCCACAGTCGACCTATTTCACCCATGTTTGTGCCATTTTTCTCCTAATTTCCTGTAAAAAATCTCTGCAAAGCTCCTCACAGTCGAATTATCCGCTAAAACTACCCAAAAAACTTGGTAAAGTCCCTACACCACGAAGCTCTGCAAACCCGTGCCCTTCTGCCAAATTCACCGTTAAAAAGTAATTTCAAAAGCCGAGCTACCAGCTAAAGCTCATATAACTGCACACTGATCCCTTTTATCAGACTTCCCTTTGCAAAATCCCAGCTACTTAGCTCAAAACACTCTGGTTTTTTCCAACAGAGTGCCCCACAGTTCATCAACCCTATGAAAAGTATTTTTAAACTCTCAGAGCTACTCACTCCCAAACACAAATTCAGTGGGCAGTCTTCAGCCTTCTCACTAATCCTAAGTTCAGGAAATTATCCAGTAAAAGTTTAAACATGGCCACTCCATCAGCTCTAGATGTTGCTCCTATTAATCCACCCAGCAAGGAGCTTGAAGCTATGCCTCTAGTGGACAGTGATTTCCTCATTGCAGATTTTGTGGCAGAGAGGAACCACATTCAGACCTTCTGCCTGCTGAGGAATAGTCACTTGGACAACAGTGACATGTATGGCATCTGGGAGTCAAATCTGCCTATCTATTTCTTGCCTTCTGTGAATATCTTTCCTGAACTCATTCACCTCTGTGCAGAGAATTATGACCAAAAACTCAAAGCTGTTAGGTCTCCATCTGGGAGCATACTCTTTTACATTACTCCTAATTCCATCAATCAAATGCTAAATTACAAGCAAACCCAGCTACTCTACCATTTTTCCATAAAGTACTTGCTGGATGAGGGCTCCAAGCTCTCTAGCATTGAGATTGCTGCAGTTGCCAAAACTTTCATGAGAGCAGACTGCCAACCTTCGGCCACCTCCTTTCCCATATGCAAATTTCAATGAGGTAGGCAAGCTACTTGTGGACATGATATCCTCTGTGTTGGGGTTCTCCACAAATGAACATGTTGATGAAACTGTGTTGGTCTTGTTATCTGCATATAGCCTTGGGAAGCCCCCTGCTATAAAATACAATTATTCCAAGTTTATTGCCAACAAGATACATGACCAACTGCTAAGGCTGAACAGGGAAGCAATATTTAAATATTCATCATACATCTATCACATGTTCATGTACTATCAGACAGATTTCTTCCAGTGCCCCATCAATAAGCTGGATTCACAGGGTGAGAGGAGGTTTGTCATCTTCTGGTCTTCAGTTTTCCATCAAGTCCAGAACTCTCCCTATTCCTACTGTGAATTCATTGACCAATTTGTCTATCCAGTCACATTCCTCTTGAAAAGGACTCCTCCTTACAACTGTCCAGGAATTACAAAATAGGTGATTGGTATTTATACCAAAATCACACAGTCATCAAGATCTATGGTTGTGAGCTCTGTCCTTACAGGCTCCCAAGATATGTGCCTATGAGATTGTTTGCCTTGGAATACTATAGGCAACTCATCAATTCCGACCTTACACACTTCCATAGTGCCAAGAAGAAAGCCAATCTCAAATTCAGAGACCACCTAAGCCCCTTCCATCATGAAACAAAGAAGATGGTTGGCAAGAAGCTGATTGGGGAGCTTAAAACTTAAAAGGAGCTCTGGTGGGTTCCTTATGAATGAAGGCTTTATCAAGTGCTAGAAGAGTCAAGTATAGGCTGTTAGCCTATAAACATTGTCCATATCCACAAATTGAACACTTTGCCAACCAAGATGAATGGGTGCCTGGTACATTAGTAGAGGAATTTACTCAGGAGGCAACAATGGAGCAGACTGTGAAAGATTTAGAGAAAACTCTTGACTTGGATTCTTGTCAGCAGGTCACATTCAAGCAACCAGTCCAAGTCAGAGAAGGCACATCCACTGTTGCAGCTGCACAGACCACCCAGCAGGCATCTACAACAACAACAACCACAGCAAAAGGGAAAGAAGTGATGGATGTACAGCAGGAGAAGGAGGCAGGGCAGCCCAGCACTTCAAAAGACCAAAGTCAAGGGCAAGCCCCTTTACAGCAAGCTGAAGCACCCTAAATCCCAGTTTTTCAAACTCCTCTCAATGAATATAGAGGCAGAAAACGAGATAGAGAGGAGGCCACACCTCCAAGTGGGTCAACACAGCAACCGGAGGCCAAGAGGCCAAGAATTGACCCTCAGACCGAAAAAGGACACATCAGTGAAGAAAGAGCAGAAAGCCAAAGCAGAGAAAGAGAATCCAGCTAGCAGACTGCCACTAGTTCATTCCAGCAGGAACAAGCCATGCAGCAAAGTACAGAGGTGTCCTCCTCAAGGCAGCAGGGCAAGCAACCAGCTGGAGTCAAAGGAACTTTTATGGAGATCAAGGCCCAAAATGAACTCTTAAGAGTTCAATTGTATGATCAATTCTTAAAGACAACACCCTCCAAGCAATAGAGATTGATGGCAGCATATGACATCAAGGAGGATAAGATGATTTTTAATCATCTTAAGCCTAAAGTTCCAAAGCCCAGATCATCTGCAGACTACACCAAAACAAGTCTAGAGGTCCTCTCCAAGGACATACACCCCATGGATCAAATAGAACTGCACAAACAGACAAGGGAAATGGTGTATGCCACACTTGCAGACAGGGCCATGCTGGCCCATCAGTTAAAAGAATCACTAAAGAATACAAATACACGGCTAGATTTGGAAAGGATGTCTTCCACTGCTAAGGACAACAGAATAAAAACTTTGGAAGACATAATCATTGATCTAGGACATGATCCTAAAGATCCAAAGGGTATTAAGGCCCTTATGAAGAAAAATGAGGATGACATTGCTGCACTGAGGAAGCAAGAAAAGCTACCTCCAACCATTCACCCTCAAACAGCAGAACTTGCACAGGAAAAGCAAGTTGATGAGACCATGGATCTGCTTCTGAAGATGAATCAGAGAATATTACAGATGGAAGCAGAATTGGAAAAGGCATTGCAGGACAAGCAAGGGGAGTCAACCTCCCAGTCCCCTCAAACTTCTACAACTCTTGGCCCTACCCCTCCTACACAAGCAGCAGCAGCCCCTCCTGCCATTCCAGCACCTACCGCAGCCACATCAGCAACAGAAGCCACAGCAGCAACAATAGCAGCAGCAGAATCAAGCATGAGCATGGAGGACTTGATGAAAGCTGTCAAGGAACTTGAGGTTCAGGTGACAGAAATTAATGAAGCCAAAGATAGACTGGCCAAGCTAGAGGCCAGCTATGATAAGTCCAAAATGACAGTGGTAGAGAAGCAAAGAGAGATAAAGGCCTTGGAAACCAAAGTGAAAGCTTTGGAAAAAGAATTGCTTCTAGGCAAAACTCTGGTAGAAATCAAGAAGATCATATGGGCCAAAATTGGCCAATCAATCCATGACCAGTGGAGGTCAATACAGGCAATATATGAGAAAATTGAACTAATAGGCATAGCTCATGTTGAAATACAAAAGGCCAGAACAGCACTGGGAATCATGCCTGAGCAGGCCAATAAAATGATACATTTCCTCAATACTCACACTAAGGAGGAATTGGCAGCACTGGAAATAAATAGCAGAACAGACACTATCCTGACAGCCAAAAAAGTGCTGACTTTAAGAAATTTCACTCAAACTTTAGAAAGGAAATGTCAGGATATGAAGGCAGAAATAGATGAGTTCAGGGCAAAGATAACAGCATTGCAAGATAAAGGATTGCCTAGCCTAGTGACTGGTGCTGGACAGCTGCTGTCATATGATCAATACATCACAGGAATCAACAACTATGTTGAAAATCAAATTACAGCATCCACCAGCTCCACACAAGAAGCAGGGCCTCCCTCTGGGCAGTCTCTGTATGACAAATTAGAGAATTTATTTTTTATTGAGCATGAGATTAATCATCTGTTTGAAGTGCCTCCAAATTTCTACAGATATACTGAGGCAGATGAAACGCTTATAAAAATAAGGAGACATCAGCTACCTCCAGTTGATTGGTGGCAAAAAATGCTGGAAGTACTGCCCAGGTGATCCGACTATATCATTCCTTTTTTGAGAAAATTCAGATCTCAGTCACAGTACAGGTCAGCAGAGAATCAAGCATGCAGATATCACAGGAAGCATCCGTACAGTGACTCGTCAAAGCACTCAGACAACAGGCTCAATAAACGCAGATTTAAAGACACAGCTACAGCCAACTTTGCTGAACCAAAAATTCAAAAACTGTCTGACAAAAAGACAGCTTCCATATCAACATTAATTGTTGTAGTTATTTCTTTCATTTACTTTTTGTAAGAGAGTTGGTGGTGTAATTTATTGCACAATAACTCACTATCTAGATTTTTTGTATCCTATTTTTGTATATATATCCCCTCATAGAACGTATTGAGGGTCGGTTGTAGTGAAAACTCTCTCAGAAGAGCTGTATTGTATATCTCAGACCTTTTTTGCTAATACAAAATGCTGGTGGAGTTCCTGGTTCCTATACTGTCTGAAGGTGGAAATGAATGATTGTGTTATGTTGCAGAATTCCTGTGTCATTTGCTGGAACAATAAGTTATTTTGAACCATGTTCTTGTCTTTCTATGTATGCAAAATTTCACATATGTTTCATGAGCATAGTAAATAGGGAAAAAGAATAGCTTAGGATTTGTTTGAATACACCCTATGCTCAATCCCTGTTTCTAAATATGTTTTCTTTTGTATTAGCCATGGATATGAATTCTTAAGTGCTCATGTCTATGCTAATTCTCTCACTGTGAATATTGTTTAGGAATTATTGCTCTTAAACAATACTTTCATTTCTCCCCTTGTTAGCATAGTGAAAGATTCTTAATTGCCTTTCACTCACTAATTCCATAACTTCATTACCTGATCTTAAAACATTGTTCCACATATGCCTATCTGGCTTTGCAGCAATACTCTTTCTTCAGAAACATACTTCAGCAACGCAAAGCCCTGAACTCCATTTCCCAATGGCCCAAACTGTTCTGTAATTTATGCCTCATCTCTGTTTGAATTCACCAACCAACCAAATTTAAAACAAAATCAGTACACCATAACTAGCCTAAAATCACCTACCAACAAAGCTAAATTATAAAGAGAGAGCCCTCTCTAGTCGCAGGTTGGCTAGGACCTATAACTAAAAGACTGGTTAGTGGTTACCTCGGCTGTATTCCCTTTAGGAAGCAGGGAACAACCTGAGTGATAACACCCCCCCACTCCGAAGAAGGACTCTCGGGATCAGCTGGGATAGGAGAGTCATTTTTGGACTCAAGACAATCTGACGAGACGAGAATAACATGAGCATGACGCTCTTCCGAAACAGAGTGATCAACAGGCGGTGAACCCAAATTGACACTCTCTTTGACCAATGGTTGGTCTCGAACAAGCTTAGCACAGCCAGGTTCCAAAAGAGGAGGATGGACAAGAGAAGGATCTAAATCGATCTCTTTGTCGACAGGGAGAGGATCTGAAGAGAGCCTCTGATAACCAACAGGGAGTTGGGGTGAAGAAGCTGTAAGACTTTCCAAAATAGCAGAAGCTTTATCCATGAGTGGACAAAGGTGAAGGAGATGGTTGCCTTCACATAGCCTACAGGGGAATCGAATCTTCCTGTTCTTCTTACCATTGCCAGTTGATAGGGTAGCATCGCCATGAGCTTCAGAGGATGATGAGAGGCAAGCCGGATTGTGAGACCATGCTTTTAAGACCCTAGGAATGCCAAGACAATCATGGCGAAGATGGTCTCCCTTGCACAATTTACAAGGAAACTTGACCTTCTGTGGAGGAGCAGAAGGTGGTCCGACCTGAGATGTACTCGAAGCAGTAGCTGCACTTTTACCCTCTCGCTTATGAGACTTCTTCTACTTCGTCTTCTTCTTCTTCTTCTTAGCCACCTGGTTACTTGAATCCAGACTTTCACCAGGTGAAGTAGAAGATGAGGACGTAGAAACAGGCGAAGAAGGGGAGAGGTCCACCTTGGAATCAACATGATGTTGTTCGGGTGGAGGAACTGTTTGACCAGTAGTTGAGACATTAGGGACCATAGAGGTTGAGAACAACCAAACAGGCAGCCCAACAGTTAACCCAGGAAGGGACAACGTTGCCATGTAAGGAGCACCAACATTCCCAAAAGGAGGAAAATGACCAAGATTCCCATCAGAGGGGATTCCTCGGTTGGTGAACTCTGGAAAAGTTGCCATCAAAAACTAAAAATCACACACGGGGCTGAAAAAGAGTCAAGACACACAATAAAATGGCCAACAAACAAAATCTAACAGGGCGTGTGATCGCGGGCGAATAAATCTTAAGACACAAGGACATAACTTGACCTTTTCATCTTTAAAGAGTCGAGAAAAGGACAAAAAGATGACTCTAGTCGCCTTCGAATGTTTAATGAGCCCGAAGTAGCGAATGTTCAGATGAGCCTTTTCTTTTAGGGAGCCCGAAAAGGATCAAAAGTGACTACTCTGGAGAACTAGGCAAAAGTTTTACCAGATAATCCATAAAACTACATATACACCTTGGCAATCGTATGAAAACCAAGGACTTTCCGTACGGCAGTCAATCTTCCCGAATGTTGTGTTTGATGCGTTACGGGTCATAAGGTGGCAAACACGGCTTCCTATGGATAAAGGATGATAACCTAGTGGGGTCTCCCCATATACTCGACGATACATGGAAGCACAATTCCGTACTAGACCACTATTGAGTCACAGAAGGAGGAATCACCCAACCTTGAGTGGAAACAAAAGGGACTAGGTTTAACGATGCTGGAGCACGTCTCTAGCCTAGACCTCTAAATAGTGTGTGTTATGTTCCAATGCGTTGTTAGATTCATTCAGTTCATTTTAAAGTTGATCTTGGATTATGTTTTAGTTTTCAGGCCTTACCGTATGTAATGTCTCAAAATTTTCTAAATGCAAGCTATATGTCGCAATATATCATTTCATTTGATGAATGCTAGCTATAAGAGAGTTGAGAGCTTTCACACAAACAAAATGATCATAAAACAACCAATGACATCTCTAATGCAGCTAATAGAAATTAAAAAGCTTTTGCTTCAAAGTCACTAATCACTAATAACAACGAAAAGCTCTAATTCACATTAACTAATGAAAAGCAAAAGAGGTTTTCCTTTTAATGTTAAGGGCAACATGCACTAAACAAACTTTGAGAAATGATAGTAAAAGAGAAAAAACAAGCAAATTTCACTCAATAAAAGCACAATCAGATCCCTAAATGAAAAAGGAGTCCTTCAAAACCGAGAAAAGTCCCAAAGACACAAATGCGCCATGTAATCTAGGCCCAAAGAGAAACAAAGTGGAGTTCAAGTGAAAAAGAGGTAGGTCACTCAAACAATGCAATGAAATCATTAACAACCACTAAACGAGTGCAAGGGAGCAATTAGAAAGTCGACTGGACTAATAAAAGACCAAAAACTCCTAAGGAAGGCTCGACACTTAAAGCCACTAGATGCCCTAGGGCTGAAAACGTGAAATCAATAGAAAATGGCAAACAACCAAAGAATAAAGGTTAAAACCAGTCAAACAGGACTCCAATACACTTAAGCAGTCAAGAAAATGTATCCAAAACAAAGACCAAGCTCAGAAGGCTTAAAATCAAGCAAACTTTAGCAGTTCCTAGGCCTGGCGCGACTGTCAGGCTGAAACTAGTGCCTTTTAAGGATTGGCGCGGGTGGTATATTGACAACTAGCGCCGATTGGCACGACTGTTACGCAAAAAAGTGCGCCAATCAAGTTTGCTATGCCAAAATGAAAAATAAGCAATCAAAAACCAAGCCAACGATAACCAGGTAAACCAAGAAGCAAGAACAGCAAAAGAACCCAGCCCAAAAGGCTGACCAAGCAAGCAAAAAATCAAGAAACAACCAAAAAGGCAAGACAAGCCCCCCAGTGGAGTCGCCAAATTGTTGAAGAGGTAAATCCCCTCTGCGGACAGAGGCAATCCCTACTAGCCCAGGTCGGGTCTAACAACAACCATCAAACGCTATAACGCAAGTTCCTAATTGCAAATTAACAAACCAGCGATGAAGGCCTACCTGGATTCCAATGCCATTGTTTGTAGGAGAGGTGGTCCTCCCATTCCTTTGCTCCGGCAGATCACAATCCTCATGATCTTCGTGAATGGACACCTGCACATACAAGAAATGACACAAACGTAAGCATAAAATCCAGCATATGCAACTATATGTCAGTCAGAAAGGACATAACTCATCATCATCATAAACAATAACAAGAGTGGAACCATAACCAATAGTCGTTCATTAATAATTAATCAAAGGGGAATACGACCAAAGTTCTGACGATGGATTCTCCTTTGGCGGGTAGTTAGCAGCACATGTCTCACAAAGCCTGTCGGGAATAAGGACAAGCCTCTCTCTTTGGTTCTTGGACAATAATCTCCTTGCTTGGATTTGGTCTTATGGGAATCAAGAAGGCTCTTGCAGCATGAAGCTCTTGGAAACTTGACAACTCTGAATCTCTGGAACTAGCTTGCAAAGGAAAATGGGCAAGCTTTTATAGTTGGAGGAAGGGGAGTTGGGATCATAGCCAATAATCATGGGATTGGCCATATCATCAAGGAAGCTTCCATGAGAGGTGGCAAACCACTTCCTCTCTATGGAAATCCATAGCCGAACCACCCAACTCAAGATAGATAGCAGTCCATGAATTTGTTAAGACGAAACTTCCATCGTTTATTTGTTAAAAAACACCTCTGATTATGGTTGGTGTGGGTGCAACTCTATGACAGAGTGTCAATTGGTGCACCCTCTTTGGAGGATTTGCCCCCTTGGTGCGAGGGCTGCACTATGGAACTGCGCCAATGGAAAAGAGCTATTTTTAGTATTTTTTAGCAGGAAATGTCTTCAGGGAAAACAAAGCTCATGTTCAGGGGAATGCAATGCAAGTGTTTGTAGGCCATGTCACTTCTCATAGGTCCCAGAATGAGTCCTCCAAGATGCGGGAGAGGGGTAACAAGGACGGTGAAAAATTGTTGTGTAACACTACCAATCCATCACAGTGTTGCCGATATGTTCAAGGGAAGTCACTCAGAGAATTCACCAACCCAGCTAATTCCTCATCCACTGCAATACCTTCACGCTCCAATTTTCATGACCGCCACCCTAAACCTTGTATCATCAGATCGTTTTCACCTCCACAAAATCATTTTCTTCGTTTCGTGTCGTAGATGTGGGATTCATTAAGACCCTCCTACGATGGGTCACTTCTTGTCAACATCAACTTATTATCCAAGAAGTTGACTTAGGAACAATCCTTTTAGTACTTTGAAGCTTGCATGCCTCAATGGCAAGTTTCTCACTTCCGGCGACAGGTTTACATCAATGGCCTTTGACTGAAAGATTTTGTGTGGTGTTTGACATTAGGTCCTATATTCACACCACGTGAATTGTACTGTAGTACCTTGAGGGTCATCATCATTATCGATGATTCCTCTTGCACTTGTTAACAACTTACATCATTGGCTGGTAATCAGGAAATGTCTTTCCATGTTTGAGTTCAGGACATGTTTTCACATGGATTGACTTGTACATCGGATGAAGATTGAATGAGTTTGAAGACCCCAGATCTAGTTTCATCCATCCGGGTTGCGATATATTCATTAAAATAAAGACGTCAAATGTACTCCATAGTTGCACAGATGATCATCCAAGCTAAGGGATGATGGCTCTACCCGAATCATCAGTCTACCACACAGACGGTTGTCTATCCTATGTACATGAAAATGAATTTATAAAGTTGAGCATGGGAATGCCCACCTCAGATAGATCATGAAATTAATATGAATATAATGTATTGTATTGTATTTTATACAGGTCACCTTCCAGTTCGAAAAACCTTAGATCCTCATGATAAAGCATTTCACCCGACAATCAAAAGATTTACAACCTCATGCTTTAGGGGGCAACTGTTATAGACATATTTGGACACTGCAACCCCAAACACATATCTCAATAAACCAAGGGCTCTCAAACCCCTAAAAGTGTTGTTTCAAACCCTAAAGGATCAAGGTCAACTGATTGCATCATTTCCTAGAAGTTATCCCTGAAAAGCTACTCAGAACTGGTCAAAACTGGACCATACAGACTGCTCCATGCTGAGGGTGTGATGCATCTCACCTATTACACACAAGGGGTGCGAAGCATACAAAAAATCCCTTCTATAGGGTGCGATGGGAAAGATCAGATAAATGGCAGAGGCAGTTTGCTAGGTGGAAACTCAATGAATATTCTAGAAACATCTCATATTACACTTGCCTCTCTGAATTCACCCAAGGATGAGTAAGAGATCATGAAATCTCCAAGTGGAACCAAGAACTATCAGTGAAATGACACTAATAGAAACCCAGAACCTGACTCACCCCCCCTACAAATATCTATATATGGATCCCTCATCCTAGAGATCGAGGGGCTGGACTTTTGTATTTTGTAAGGAAGTGTTGTTGGTTTCTCTTTGAGACATTGTATTGTTGGGTGATCTTGCTTTTCATGAGGTGAAGAGGGATTTCATGCTGGGAGGATGATGCTGGATCAGACAGTTGGGTTGTAATCCTCTCTTCTACTTCTACTATCAATAAAGTTATTTGAGTTTTCCTCCATATACTTGTGCACTTGTAAATATTGTATTTGTGAATGCAATTGTATGGTTAATTCACATCTCATTCTACATTGTTTATGGCATTATAGATCTCTATGCTTTGATGGTATTTTGTTGCTTTGCCTCTATAGGTGTTATTTGAAGTGGGACAAGTGAGAAAGGAGTGGCGAAGCTCTATCAAAGGAGAGAGGAAACAAGAAAGGAGCTAAGCAAAAGACTAAGGTTGGTGCTCTCTGCTTCTCTCTTATCTATCCTCCATAAAGGAAAACACAAGTTACATTGAATTGTTTGTTTCTAAGATAGCTATCCATCTTAGTGGGACTAGCAGATATGAATAGACACTAGTTTTCCCGAAAAAAAGAAAATTGATATCTTTGGAAGCTAATATTATGATCTTCTTTGGAGCTACTTCATGATTTTTGAATGGATATATCATATTTTCATCTTGTAAGTTTTTTTTAATATTTTTCTTCGAGTAATATCTAATGTATGGAATTTTTGCAACTAGTAAATGTTATTGTGCCCTAATTTATTGAATATTATTTTGGAAAGCTATTTGGTTGGAAATTGCATATATTACCTGTTACATGACAATTGATGAATGTTCCTAGTGGATGAGATTTTCAATTTATTCCATGAAACTTTATAAATATTTGGTAGGTAAATGTTAAGATTTTCTGCTAGTAAATCATTCTTTAGCCTCCTTAAGGACAATTTTGGAAAATTTGAATCATCTTAGACTCCACAGAACATGGAACTAGGAATTGATTTGAGAAATTTGGTGATCATCCTCTCTTTCTTCCTTATTTTCTCCTCTTTAAAATTTTGGCCTCTCTCAACTTGGACAACTAGCTAGGGCATCAAGAATTTTCCTTTGTAGGAGGAATTTTTGGATTTCACTCAGATGGAAATCTTCCTTAGAGTTTTCCCTTGAGGATCACAAATTTTGGTGAAATTCTCACGTTAATTCTCCATAAATCTTTGAGTCCTAGGTTTTCCCTAGAAGGGAACCTAACTTTTTTCCCTTGGATAGGTGGCCTCTTTAATTGTTATGTAGGCCTAGTATTCGAAATAATAAATAATTAGAAACCATTTTCTCTCTCTTACCTTGACCTAGTGAATGCTCTAGAAGAACTTATTCCCACGTTTATCCCTAAAACCGTAGGTCTTTCATAAGCCCTTTCTAGGTCTCTCAAGAAACGAAAATAGCCTATTTGATGTGTCAAATCATCTGACAAAGCTTCTCAATAGGCCCTATCTCACCTTTGTAACCTTGATCTTACTCTAGCCTATTGTCATTACAAATATTGAGCCCTAAGTCTTGATCTCCATCATAGGTCTTTCTTGGAGAGCCTTTAGCTTCATTGAAGCATTGAATCATTAGTATGCCTATCTTTGAATGGGCCTTTGAATTCACTTCATAATTTGTCATTGGAATTATCATTACAAGTGATTTCCTTCCTATCGAGACTCCTCCCATTGATGAAATTCTGTAAAGGGAAGTGGACATTGACTGAGGTGACAGTGGGTCCATGTCCTGTTGTTGTCACATGGTATACTAGTTATCCTATAGGTTTCCCTCCTAGGGCCCTACTAGATTGTGTGGCAATAGGCACCATAGTTTTTCTTTAATTTTAATTATGAAAATACTATTAATGGTATGAATACTTCAAGGAGCATGTTCTTATACTACCCTCCAAAAACCAGAGCCTAGAAGTTTCATCTTGAGTCCAACCTCTCTTTAGACTTTAACAAATTTTACTAGTGTTTGAAGTTGTTCTAGGAATCCTCTCTTTAGACTTTAGCAATTTTTCTAGTGTTTGAAGTTGTTGTAGGAAGCTTATCTTTAGACTTTAGCATTTTTTTTCTAGTGTTTGAAGTTGTTGTAGGAAGCCTCTCTTTCTTCATGTTAGTCAAATTGTACAAGTATCTTAGCATAGAATTTCTCTCCAAAAGTGGGAGGTCAACATTTAAAAGAAGGATAAGGTGGTCCATATTGCTTTAAATTTTGAGAATGTATATTGCAAAACACATATAGATTTTCTCACTTTTCCTCAAGTGTCCCAAGAAATACTACAATCCCAAATTTCACAGCCATTAAAAATCACTAGATTAACAAGTGCGTCAAAAAGAAACTTCTTTTTTCCCAAAACCAAAACATTCAACTTCTCTACAATTATTTTCAATGCATAAAAAGATTTACAACCTCCACTAATCCTATTTTTGACATTATAAATCTAGTTTATCTTAAGATCAATATCAATTCCAAGATATTTATATGAAGGGACATATTCCTAGTTGTGGTTATTGTAAACAAACTTTGGACAAGTGACATTTCTAGATTTGATGATCATTGTCTTTGTTTTATCAATATTCACAATGATCCAAGAGTTGGTGCACAATGTTGGAATTTCCTGAACCCAACACCCTATTATCACTTAGGTTGTCCCTAGGCTCCTATTAGGGATACGGCCGAGGTAACCACAAACCAATCTTCTAATTGCAGGTTCTAGCCCACCTGCAATTGGAGAGGGCTCTCTCCTTTAGATTCAACCTTAGTTGATCAGGATTCAACCTTAGTTGATGATTTTAGGCTAGCTTTCTGACTTTAAGGGAATGTTGACTGTGATTGAGAGGAAGGTAGGATTCTTGAGTAAAGAGGCACAGTAAAGTGTTATAAGTTTTGAACCATTGGGCATGGAGTCACAGGTTGCGGCATGCGAGCATTTTCTTGGTCACAAGGGGATACGGAGCGGGATAGCCACGCAGGATACAATACTCAGGCTGCTGAAAGTGCGGATTGAACATCAGGGATGAAAGGCAAAAGTGAATCATTTCATCATGCTGACAAAGGGGAGAAGTGGATGAGTGGGATCCCGAAGCAGTTAAGAATTCCAAAGACATGCACTCATATGTGAGAGAAACAGGGTAAACCAGAGCATTTAAGAATTCTAGCTCATAACTATTTCTGAAGAAAACATCGAAAAGTGCAGAAATTGAACTTAAGGTGTATTTAAACAAATCTTAAGCTATTCTTTTTTCCTGCAACTTAGAAAGGCGGAAAGATGATAAAAACATAAAATAAACAGGGAAGAAAAACACTTATTGGATCATGCAGAAACACAGGAATTCCGTGATCATTCTTTGGCCAAGAGAAAACAGCAAGTTGTTTCGCAATCCATGCTTTCAGCGATCTTTGATTATGAAAAATATGACAGTTACAGTGCGGGTCTTATCTTAGAGAAAATTGCTGGAAAAGAAACTGACCAACAACTACTACTACCAACCAACCAACCCTTTACAATATCGCTTCGGGTGGTATTTATAAACAAAATATCAGAAAGACATCATTACAAGT
>APFE030245245.1:5326-25957 GCA_000404065.3 Pinus taeda
TTAAGAATCTGTGTTAAAATTAAATAATATGATAATGTTTGAGTGTATGGTATCTCATTTGTTGGCATTTTAGAAATAAAATTAAATAATACAATAATGTTTGAGTGGAGGGTATCTCATTTGTTGGCATTTTAGAAATTAAAGGAAAAGATGGATGTGAAAGGAAATTGGTGCTTTGACGAATAGTGTACTACTAAGGTTAAAATACATATTATAGAGAAGGACAAAAGGTGGTCAACATAAATCTGAATTGCATTCATAGATATTCGAAGAATTATATCATATTATTTCTTTTTGTAGCTTCCCTTAATCACATTATCCGTTGGCATTGTTTCACGTGTAAACTTATTAGGTTTACAAGTTCTATTAAAATGTTTCTAGATAATACTTCTAACATTATTGTAAAGCTGTAATACACAATTAAATACCGTGGCCGCTTACCCTGCACTTAGCCATACTTCATCAAAAGGCGTGGAAATGTAGTAGACACGTTGGAAAGTATATGTTGTGCAAGATTTTGACAGCAAACTCATCCTTTCTGGTTACAAAATTGTTTTTATTAACCAAGCTGGCTTTCCGAGTCTGTTACATAAAGTTGTTTTAAACAATTATGGAAACGATTATAGGAATTTTTCAAACTTGCTATCATATATTAATGCTAGACCATTTTATTTGAACATGCATATCTTGATATGGTGATCATGCCAAGCCTTCTCTCGCTGCTTTGCTTTTGGACTTGTTGATGAAATCCAGCCAGAAATCGCTCCTCCTTTAGTTCCTCCAATTGCATGATCCTCTCTTCCAAATGCGCGTGGTCTTCCATGCATGTCATCGCTGCTATTCATAAACTTGGTACAATGTACTCCATGGGCATGACGACTTCCTTGCCGTAGACTAATTGGAAAGGTGTCTGGCCTATGAATTTTTTGCATGTTGTTCGGTATGCCCGTAACGCAGCAGGTATGTGTAAATCCCAATCTTTGCACTGCACATTACATACCTTGGTCAATGTTGTCACCAAATTTTTGTTAAATGCTTCAACGGTTCTATTTGCTTGCGGATGATATGACGTACTCTACTGATGATATATCTGAATTTCCTCAGTGAGCGCACTGATATCCTCATTTACAAATTGTGTTATGTAGTCATTCATTAGAATTTTTGGACATCCAAATCGTGTTAACACATTTTTGAACAATAATTTCGCAATTGTGGCAGCCATACAATCTTTCACTGGCTGTGCTTCCACCCATTGGGTCAATATTCTATTACTGTGATGATATAGCGTGCCCATGTCTTTCCTGGAGGTGTGATGAGACCCACAAAACCAATCGCTCATTTCTCAAACGATTGTAGTGTCATCCGTGTCTTGAGTGGCATTTCATCCCTCTGTGATGGTTTCCTAGTCCATTGACATACATCACAGTCCCGAAAGTACACTTTCGAATTTTGATGTAGAGTTGGCCACCATAGTCTAGCGCGAAGAATCTTCTGTGCTGTGGCATGGCCCACATAATGTCCTCCAGCAACCCCCCAATGTGCTTCAGCTAGAATATGTCCTCGCTTGAATTTAGGTACATATCTACGTAATATTTCATCGTTGCCCATTTTGTAGAGGTGCCCTGCAATGACAGTAAAATCTATTACCCGTATCACCAATTCTTTCTTCTACTGAATGGAATATCCCTATGGCACTGTTCTTATGGTTAAGAAGTGAATTATATCCTCAAAATGGCCATTCACAACCCATACTGCATAAAGTTGTGCATCCGGTAACCCTTCCTTCAAGTTTGTGGGCTCTTTTCCATTCTCAATCTGGGACAAGTGATCTGGGCCTGCGTTTAGACATCCTGGCTTTACGATGACTTTAAAATCATATTCTTGAAATAATAACAACCATTTGCAAATATGCCCCCTCAACACAGGCTTGTTCACTATGTATTTGAGTGCAAAGTGATCAATGTACATCTTAAAGTGCCCTCCAAGTAGGTAGTGGTGGTATTTCTGGAGCACGTACACCATTTCCAGTCCCTCCCACTCTATAGAGGAGTAGTTATTCTTAGCTTTGGATAATAATCGACTTGCGAATGCGCTCGGGTGATCAATTCTTTCCACTGCTTCCTTTGTGAGTACTGCACCCAACGCGATACACAATGCATCAACATGTACATGGAATTCGATGTCCCATTTTGGAAAGACCAAGATAGGAGCCTATGCCATCTTTTCCTTGAGTGTTTCTAGAATTTTGTTACATTCGTCATTCCAACAATAAGTAGCATCCTTCTTCAACAATTGTTCAATTGGTGTCGTGATCTATGCATAGCTCTTGATGAACTTATAGTATTAACTAGTGTATCCTAGCATGGCACACAGTTGCCAGACACTTCGCAGTGCTTGTAGATTGAGTATAATAGTAACATTTGCCGGATCCACCATGAGGCCTTTCCTATAAACCACATGGCTGAGCAAGTTCCTGAAGGGGACGAGGAAGGTATACTTCTTCAGGTTTAACACAATCTAGTTCCATCGGCACATATCCAGCGTTAACTGTAAGCTCGTGGTATGCTTCTTAACTAGCACAAACATGGTCCAATCATCAAGATATACCTCTAAGAACTTATGAATGAATTCCTTGATGGTAGCTACCATGACGCACGAGAATATCACCGATGCATTCTTTAATCCAAAGGGCATCATCATATACTAAAATCAGCCCCATTCGGTAGCAAATGTTGTTTTATCCTCCAATGTAATCTTGATCTGGTGATACCCCGAGAAGTCATCCATAGAGGAGTAGGCTTCCTATCCTCCCACATTTTCTAATACCTCATCTGGAAATGGCATCAGAAACAAGTTGTTACCACATGCATCATTGAGCTTCTAGAGGTCCACACAGATGCGAATTTCACCTTTCTATTTTTTCTCTTGCACAACCATAGGACTTACCTAGTCAGACTCCTCCACTAGTTTAATTATTCATACTGCAAGCATCTTGTCCAATTCTTCACGGACCTTCACTTTGTATTTTGGATTCAACTGATAAGGCCGCTACTTCACTGGCCTCGCATCTGGCTTCAGGGTTATCTTCATCATTCCTAGGTTGCCAAGAATCCCTTTTAACTCTGTGATTTTAGTTGGGAATAAATCTTGATATTCCTGATGTAGTTCGATGACTTTTTCCACTTTGGCATCATCCCAATAGTCCACAAGCATTGCATACTTCAGCTCTTCCTCCATTATGATGTTTAATTGTTGTATTTTCAGTTGTGCTGTGATGTCAAGATCCTCAATTTTAGGTCCATGAACCTCGCGACTCCCCTCCGTTTCCAGAATATTAATGTTCCTGGGGTTGTCCTCATCATCTTCTACCTACACATTATAACATTCCAGTGCCCGGCTCAATTGTCGCAACCAATCTAGCTACAGGACTTCTTCTGGTTCCATTGGTATTTTGAAAATAGTGGCCTTGACTAGCTACAATGTGTCATCCACCGTATCCATCCATTGATCTCCAAAGAGGAACGTTAATAAAAATACTTTGCACAAGATATCCCACTCATCTGTGTCATCTCAGGTCGATTTCAGTATTACTAGTTCCCTGGAATGACATCCAGGGTATGATAAAATATGTGTACCCACTCTGGTTGAGGCTCTTCCCCATAGGCTTGGACCCATCTGGTAAGGTGTCTGTGCGGGTCATCACATCCATCATATTTCTCGGATATTCGTAGCTTCGGCTTCCCAAATATTATCTGCATCATGTACCTACATTCATGCCAATCGTCAAGGGTTCCTTCATGTGTGCCCCACCAATGTGCAGGCATCGTGCGCAATGCCCATCTCAATGCATCAAACCATTGGTGTTTTGGAACCACACTTTCATATTTGGTCAGGAATTCATCTACTGTTATCAGGCAATCATACATCAGAAATTCATGATCCTGAGCTCTCACATGCTACAATGACTTAGTCATCATATTGCAGTTTAATGTGGTTACTTCATTCAACTGGTTATGCCACCACTCATCCTCGTCATCTAAATTGTTGGTGCAAAACTCTGTATGCTCCCACGATATTCTTCCTTCTGCAATTGGATTGATCCAATCTTCATTGTGTGCAGTAATTGCGTAGACACAATCTAATTCCTCATCACTTCCTTCGTCACACACATGGTTAGTGTAACGCGGTCCTTCAGCCGGGTCTTTTGGAATAACTAGGCAGAGTGCCTTCTTCTCAAATATCATTTTCTACTTCTTTAAATTTATAACCCCATTCATATTAGTGGCCCATTCTATCCATAACAATGCAGGGTACGGGATACTTTCATCCATGATTTCTATTACCTCAAAGTTCATTCAGGTGCTTGCGCCTTCTATATCGACTATAATTCCTTGCAACCTTCCCATGGGCAAGATCTTCTGTTGATTCATCATCCACAATTGAATAGGAGACCATTGCAATGTGGGCTTGCCCATGTGCTCCCAAGTCTGCTTAGGTAGTACATTTGCATCTGATCCCAAGTCCAAAATGATCTTATCCATCTTGTAGTCACCAAGCTGCACTGTTAATCACATTTCCCGGCTTGTCCGCGATGCCTATTTTCCAAATTTTCGGATAGCCCGAGGTTCACCCGACCCTGTGCATCTCGTTATCAATTCTTGCAATCTTTTAACCACCCTATTATCATGAAGCAATTTCATGCATGTCTCTAAAAAGCTAGTTATCATTGAGGGATCCCTCTCGTGTTCAGGTTGATCCTTACTACTTGGGGTAGACACCTCCACAAAGCTCTTACTAGATTCCAGATCTGTCTCCTTATGAACCCTAGCATTGTCCTTAGTTACTTCCCCTTGTCCTCCCCTATAGTTGTGCCACTTCTGAGCACCATGTTTATGTTGGGGTCTTCCTCGCATGGTTAGGCCCTCATCATCTAGACGTTTTGCATCGTCGTAGGTTGCGACGCCCTCTTTTCACGTATTTGTGCTATCAATGTGGGTCAATCTATCATCTCATGATTGAACTACTGGCAGTAAAAGCATGATATTATAGTTGTGTTGGTACAGTCCCATGCGTAGTGTCTTGGTCCTCCACAATTGTAATAGATTAGCTGCCCACGATCCCTTCCTAGCCCCATTCCTCCCTGTCCTTGTCCACATCCCTGGAACCCATCATGCGCTATCATCGTGGCTAGATCCTGACCTCGTGGCTCAGTATGCATTCTGTAGGTAGGTGACTGGTCCATCATTAATTGATAACTTTGGTAGTCTCGGTCCTCGTGGCCCATCAATCGAAAAAAGTTGCAAAACAACTACTGGGTGGTCTGGTTAAATTCTGGCAGTAGGTGACAGTTGTCTATGTTGTGCTTTCCTCCCACCTGACAGATTGCACACTACAGCGAGGGTGTTGCACTTGGACCTGCTTGTGCCTATGGTCGCAACAGTGTTGGTCCCCCTGTTGCCACATAGTTCGCAAAGACCGAATAGTGATCCTTATCATGACCCTAGTTTCTACACTTTATACACCATACCTCTTCCTGTGCTTCTAGACGAGGTGCCTTTTATTTTTTAAATTCTACATTTCTAAAAATAAGTTTTGTATTTACACGTGGATTTGCTGAACTCCCAACCTCGGATCCTGTATTGGAGTTTCATGCAATCTCATAGATGTCTCTAATGATTCAGCTTGGGTCGAGATCATTTGTTGTGACAGTGCCATTCTCAGATGTGGTGTCAATGACACCACAAACCACGTACAGTGCTGCAGATCCGACAGTGTCATGTTCGCCTCGCAAGTTGTACTTTTCAATCTCTAATATAGATCCCACGGAGTTTCACCCAAAATCATCGCAATCTCCTTGAACCCTATGATTGATTGCATTTCTAAATTTGGTCAAATAAATTCTTTTTTCAATTTAGCTTGAATCTCTATTGTTCTTGCATTTGGGTGATCACTTGAATGCTTTATATACCACGTCAAGGCATGGTCCTGAAGTGCGCTAACTAGGGTAACTTTTTTTATTTTATCGTTCGTAACTCTGTGCGCTTCCTAAACTACTATTACCATGAACCAAAATTGTTCTAGATCTTTGCTGCCTACTCCTTTAAATACTGGCAACTAAATCACACTCGTCATGTTTAACTTATTATTTACACGTCAGTGCACTAGGTCGTTCTATGAACTCATACCGCTCCTGATTCAATTAATTCTCAGACTCATTCTCTGTATGATTCCAGTGTCCCGACATCAAACATCCTTTAGGTAGATCCCAGTCCTAGAAATGGAACCACTTGATGGCTTATATGGGCCTGACCCAGGTTCAAAAGAGTTATTTAGCCAAACAAATCCCACAGCTACCAGCCCTTTCGGCAACAGCCCGCAGAGCGCAGATTGAGGTCTCACCCGAGGTAGCAGGGGAGGGTGTTGGAACTAGGTTTCCACACCCTTGGGATGTCTTGATGTGGTAAGGAGGGTTCGGGCATTGTTCTGTGGCCTCATGCTACTCTGCTTCTACATAGATCGAAACAAGATAAATCCTTATTACTTATTACTAGTGGGTGGTTACAGATCAAATTTAGCTTTTAGGGTCCTTAAGCAAACATTTAATAGAGATAACTAGTTCGCGCACCTAGAAAAAGTTATGGATTTTCATAAACCCGTAACATAAGAATAAATGCATAGATCAAACAGATAGATCAATCATGAATTAACCAGATCCACAATATTTCAAATTCAGCATAGTATTTCAGAACGAACTTATCTTTATTCAATTCTTTCTCTAATACCTCCATATTTCGCCATGCGCACTTAGCTGTGGGGGTCTGCAAACACAGCTGCAGACTCTACCAGGCCTCTACTCACACAGCTGCAGAGCCTCTATCTACCCACCAACAACCTTGACTCGAACTTACAGATGCTTCAAGACTTCTTTCTTTAAAAACCCATTACATTCCAGATCCAAAAGTACATCCCAAAAACTGACTTCTACCATAGACTCTTGCTCTATTTATACATTCCCATGGTCCATGAACCATGGGCAGACCGACTTCTTATTATTTTACATTATTTCAAGTAGACAACCCTTTAACTTGACTTCTTACAATTCGTGCTCCATGCATTTCGTGGAAGCTTTACCATACTCTTTACCCAAACCTTTAGGCGCCCCAAAACTGTTATGCATGGCCTAGGCTACCAACACTTACACTCTTGCAAAAATAGAGAATTATTGAAGCACTGTAGCATTCACTTGGATTGGAGAACATAAGAAAAGAACAAGCAGATTGGAGGATAATGAAAAAGAATGTTGGATGAGTAGCTACAGCAGGAATACTTTGTAGGTAACAAGATGCATGTGTGATTTCCTTCTTGATTTCTCAATGCATGGTACTTTCATATGGTCCTTTGGTTATTTTGTTTTCATTAGCATCATATTTTCTTAGATTGACAATGGTTTTAGCCTTTCCTTGCCACTTCCTAGATAGCCATTTAGTTGTGGGTTCCTTGTGTTGGCATAAGCTTTGTATGGCTAGTAGAATTTGGATCTTGGTGAGGTGGCCTCACAAAAATCCCAAGGTTCTAGGGTGTATATTGACTTTCTCCTAGAATTCTTGAAGAATGCGTTAAGATAAGAAAATTCATCTAGATGTGGTGAAGAAATTTAGAGGCATCCAATCTTGTTTTGGTGTTAGTCATTTATGGATCGGTTGAGGAGAAATCAATATGGTAGAGGGTTTAGGTGGTTCGACCTCTGGAAGCCCTTGTTGTTTCTAATTTTTTTTAACCCATATGATCCCACATTCATGCTTGGAATATCACATGGGGGTGATTAGATGAGAGAAATATTTGATTCAACCCAATCTATGGCCGGGTGGTATGTTGAAGTCCCTAACCTAGGTGGACTTTTCATATGCTAATACATGTATTTTTCTTATTGGGATTGGTGAGCACTTCTACTAGTTATCATGTTGATCTTATGGCTCATTTTTCATCAAGTCTATTCTTGTTATATGCTAGCTATATGGTTGGTTAGATTATGTGCTCTTACAATTGATCTTGTTCTAGATTTGACAAGTGATTGAATTATTGATGTATTCAAGGGCTAAAAAGTGTTATTGCAGCTACCTTGAGAGGGAATCAAACCTACTTGAAAATTCTCTGATGTAGCTTACATGTTTATAATCAAATATACATTCACGAGTTGTAGCTTCTATGTTTATCATATGATTGAGGAAATGTATATCATTATTAGGCATATCTAGATCGATATCTTGTTCAAGATTTGATTGTTTAGAATTGTTATCATCATTTCCATGATTTTGGAAAGTTGCAACCAATTATGGGTAGTGGTATGGAGCCTAGCCTAAAAATGTGGCATATATATCACAACCACATGCATAGAATAGGGGATTTTGTGTGATAACCAAATGGAGATAGGCTTGTGGGTACAATTATAATCTTCCTACCGCATGCATGAAGTGTTATGGGTGTGTTTGGGGGGTAAACTTAGTGAAAAAGAGATCCAACTCATGGATTGACCACCTGGGTGGTTGGTAGGCTCCTTAGTGATTTGTAGTTTCTGAGGGATCTCAGTTTATTTCTATTTTGTAGGCCCCACTTCCATAACTATAACTTGTAGTTCAAGTCTTATCATAGTGATACTCGTCTCATATTTACCCTAGAGAGTTTGTCAAAGTGGGTAAATGTTGGAAGGGGTGTTATATTCAATTTTACAATAGATTGATATCCAACTAGGGCACATGTTTGACTATTTAAACTCTCAACTAGAGCTATAATTTTTACCCTTCTAAAAGCCTCTTCATAGTCCAAACACGGATAGCCATTGAAAATGGGGGCCCATGTGGCATCCTCTTGAACCATGGTGGTTAATATTATAGATGAATTTATGAGATGTATAAGTTTGCAATCGAACTTTGATCGACATGATTCTTGCACTTTTTGAAGGGCCTAATTGTAGAATGGAAACATGGGGACCAACATTTCTGTAGGATAATTTTGACACAAAAAACATCATTTAGTGCCTCAAAATGGCCCTAGAAGGTTTCAAATATCAAATCTCCAGAATAGTACCCATTGGTAAAAATGACCTACAAGCTAATTTCTCAACTTTTTCTGTTCTAAAAGCATTGATATTGACTAATATTAATATATTAATTAACCTTGGATCATATCTCCACATTTCTGGAGACGTTCGATCCCCAAAATATTTTCCTAAATGAGGTAAGGAATTTTTTCTACTACCTTGTCCACAGAGTACCATTTTTCATTTCCTCATTTTTTTTTCAACCCAATCTATTAACCGTCATGCTACTTATGTCTTTTAGGTCAGAAATGTTCCAAAAAATTCTATCCTCTTTTGGGTCTACTTGTTAATTTGGTGCTAAGTCATCTATGGAATGTAGTATCCACTCCTCCTAATCTGACATGTAAGACTCATAATGTTTGAGAATATCTAGGAATTATCTCCTTACGTTTTCAGTGCCTCAAAAGGAAAATACCATATATCCTTAATCTTCTTACTAAGACCTTATAGTCTTTTCCTTTTCAAATATAGTCATACTCTATCTCCCACTTTGAATGACTTATTTTTTCTATGTTTTTCATCCAATGTTGTCTTGTACTTTTATTGTGACTTCTTCAACATCACTTGTACTTGAAAATAAATCTACCTAATCTTCTCATCAGAAAATTCTCCCTCAATCCTCCTTGTTTTATATACAACATCCAAAGGTGATGGTGGAAAATATCCAAAACAAGTTTGAAATGTAGACTTAGTAGTAAAAGTGTCATCTTCTCTATTATAATAGTGTTGTATATGCATGATAGTTTCATCGTAGGTATTTGGATGCTTCTGAATTTAACTTCTCAAAAGAAGCACAAAAATCCTATTTACTACTTCTATTTTCCCACCTTCCTATTGATGCAATATCATATACCTCTTTAACTTTGTGTCCATTTCCTCCCACAACATAGTCCAAAATGCAATGAGAAATTTGATGTCCCTTTTTGAAATGACTCTCGTTGGTATCCCAAAGTAAATGCAGCCCTATTCAAAGAATAATTTTTCTAATTATTTCTCTCCAATTAGCTTATTATAAGACATCAAAATGCACATCTTGATGAACTTGTCAATTATAACAAATAAGTAGTCATGTCCCTTCCTAGTATTTAGAAGATATCCCACAAAATCCATAGAAAGGATTTCTAGAGAATGAGTAGGTAAAGGTAAGGGATGGTATGCACCTTATTTCCTTTTATTATTCTTGTTGGTACAAAGTGATATACATCTTCTAATGAAGCTAGATACATATTAATACATTTTTGGCTAATACACATACCTCTATAAGTTGGAAACTCTGTTCCCAAGAATAACATGTC
Organism: Pinus taeda; assembly: GCA_000404065.3. Classification (NCBI taxonomy): domain Eukaryota; kingdom Viridiplantae; phylum Streptophyta; class Pinopsida; order Pinales; family Pinaceae; genus Pinus; species Pinus taeda. Next base: position 15,719 of record APFE030245245.1, read on the forward strand.
CTATAACCTTCGTGGTGTGAGCCTCTTTGATTAGATGCATTCACTAGCGTTTAGGAATAGAAAGTTTGTCTAACATTTATAGTATTCATTCTAGAGATAATAGTCAACTATGTTATTGGAATTATAGCTTTTGTTGTAGCAGTTGCAACCACCCTCCAAGATTTTTCCTTAGCTTCATTTTAGAGCCTCCCTATCGACCATCCTTAGCAGCATGTCTTGCACTATCAAGCACATCAACTTAAGATGTTTCATAGAGTCTTGTCAGCTTATGCATGCAAGTTTGTTCCACCTACTTCATAGGCTCATTTCTGGAGTTAGTGTCAGTTGCTGGTTGAGCAGCTCCCTCTGGGAATTGTGCAATTTTGGAGATGACTTACCTTCCCTCCAAAAATTGTGGAAACCTAGTTGGACACCCATTTGGGCTCCAGAATTACACATTTCTTCCTTCAGTTTTCCTCTCAAAAATTATGGAATTCATCCCAAGATAGCTGCTCAGCCCAGAAATTATGTAATTCATGGCAGTAGTCACTTGTTTCTCCCAGAAGTTGCACAATCCCTTTGGGACAACTAGCCCAATAGCTAGCAAAAATTGTGAAAATCTAGCTAGGCAGCCTGCTGGGCTCAAAAATTATGCAAGACAGTCTGACAGGCTTCCTTGAGAAAATTGCGAGGTTTGACCTAGGATAGCTTCTCAGCCCAGAAATTGTGCAATCCTCGGAGATAGCCACATATTCCTCCCAGAAATTGTGCAATATAGTTAGAAAAACTTCCACGAGAAAATTGTGATATCTGACTAAGGATAGCTTCTGAGCCTAGAAACTGTGCATTCTTTGGAGATAGTCACATGTTGCGTCCTGAAATTGTGCAATCCCTCTGGGATAGCCATCTTTGCTCAGTCCAAAAACTACACATATTTTCATCCCAGGCTCGCAGACTAGTGCATGTGCCTTCAGGTTGATTGGTTCCCTCTAGGAACGAGAAAACTAATTTTCGTGCATGGACTACTTCTCCCAAAGAAGCATGCAAAAGAATCCCTTGATTCAAGGATCCATTTTTAGTAGTTGGATGTTGCATGCAAGGATCACTTCAGAAAACTCCTTCCAAGTATCGCTTTTCCTAGATTTGTGGCATGCGAGTCACAACATCGATTTTATCAAGACTCATCAACTCAATGTTGTAGAGATCATTCCTCACATCAAGCTTGCAACTCTGACATCCCACATTGCATCTAGGAGTCATCATCACATTCAGTTCAGCTATTTCAGGGTTAGTTCGTTTTTCATGTCTTGCATTGCATTTCTATTTCTTTTTGTATTTCGCTTTGTGTGAGTGTTGTATTCTTGATTTCAGAGAGTGCTTGTTGTTGCTTTGATGTATGTTGGCTTGTAGAAGCATCATTTCTGTTTTCATTTGCATCTCACTGATGTCGCATGCATGACACTTTTTTTGCACGAACAATCATTGTTGTAGTGACTCACTTCACACACATGCATGTGTTGTCATTTTCTGAATCATGCACTTCTTGTTTGGATGTATCATCATTCACTCTTGTTTGCACTCATCTCATCATGCATTTAGACTTCTCATGTTTTTAGTTGCCCATTCGCTGCCCTAGGTTGCCTTGGCCTGAACCGTGCCTTGCCTGGCTAGCATTGCACATTTCCAGAAGTGAAGGCTCTGCCTTCCCTCCGGAAATTACACAAGTGTGTCCCTAAAATGACCTATAGGATTGCATTGCACAATTATTGGAGGCAGTGTCATGCTGGCCCAAGAAATTGCGGAATGCAGTTTGCTGATTTCATGTCACTACTTATTGAAATTGTACATTGCATAGTTTTAGTTGTCAACTGGTCAAGCTAGACCATGCATTGCATAGTTCCAACAGTTAGGTAGCCTCTTGACAGCCCGAACTATGCCTTGTGCAGTTTTGGTAGTCAATCTCTAGACCTCCCAAGGGAAATTGTGCAACCTTCACTATCAATCACAGATGTATATTGCAAGTCATTCCTCAAGTTTGTTTTGGTTTTCGACTAAAATATTGCTTTCCATGAGTTTTTCTATGTCTCCTATCTATGAAGACATCAAGCTGTTTGCAGATAAAGACATCAAGATAATATGGCAGTAGCATCACAACAAGAAGCACCATCAACAGCAGCAGAAGGCATCACACCTGTATGCAATGAATGTAAGAGGAAGGTTGTTGACAAGTTACACAGAGGCAGAACAAAGTTGCAAGCTCAAGTAGATCCACTTGTGCATGAAAGGAACTTTGGAGACTGATGCTATGAGGTGACGGCACGACATGTAGATCACGTGAAGGTAGAGAGAGAAACGGAGAAGGAGCTGCATGTGCTGAATGGGTAACTCAAGGAAGAACGGGAGGTGCACATATGAGAGAATTATTTGTAGTAGGAATAGGTACAACAATGGGTGCAACATGCATAGAAGGATGAAACTGCACCCACACAAGTTATAGATCCATCCCAGGAGCTGGCACAGAGCAGGCAAGGTGAGCAGTGTCATTGATCACATGCAAGGGAATTAAGCAACATGCATGTCATTATGCACACGCAGGCGATCCCACCCATTTGGCACACTCACAGACGTGAAGACAAGAAGCGAGTCTAACTTGAGCTGAACATGTACTTCGACAAGTTTATGTGCATGGTCACCAGCACACACAAGGAGATCAACACAGATACTATGCATCAGTATGTTGATAGTCTAGCCACACTAAAGGCAATTATATGCATTTTATCAAATAAGCTGGATAGGTGGGCCATATCAGTGTACCCAAATGTAGCGGAGGCAAGAGTTCACTTTCAATCAGTTGTCATCATTGAGCACACAGACACCATCACGGATGACCAAGCTTGGCATCAGTTTGCTACCATCGACCATCACGAGGATTTTAAAGGCTTGGTCTCACCACAATGGTTCGAGTGTTAGTGATGTCTTTCATGGCTTGCTCAAGCCATTTTTGCTCACATGGGTACATGTGCAGATTTTATGTAACATCTTGTCAAGTGGAAGTTCAAGTGCCGATAGTTGAATGTAACAGTCATAGAGTAGTTGAAGATCCATGAGGATAGATAAACGGTCACAAAGTGGAATGTCAAGGGTCACCCCACCCTTTTCTATAAGTAGAACCTCATAACTCTTTGTAAAGGCTTTTGGTTAGCAAAGCTTCCAATAGGAGTATCTTAGAGAGAGCTTGGACAATATTTAAATGAGCCTTGGCTTCTCCACTATGCAGAGCTAGTATATCTCTTTGGAGTAGCAAGTGGCAGTGACTGTAACATTTTGCTGTCAGAACTAATGTTTGGTCATGGTTGCATTGTATGACTAGAACTTACACTTCTTAATATAACAGATCCAACAAGTTTCATGCATATGTCCAATTGTATTTCAGCTATCTTGTTTACTCTAAATGATATATGTATTTGTTTGCTTATGCATGCATGTGTAGCTATTTTTTGTATATGTATTTATGTATCTTACTCAAATGTGTTGTTGGTTTAACTATCACTTTGGATTGATAGCTTACTTTCCATCCAGGTTGTGATTCATCTTTGCTCCTGTTTTTTGTTCTTAAATATGTTCTTTCACAGGTTTCCAAGGAGTGCACTGACCTCACCCTCCATGTGTTAGAACCACTCATGCACCTTCCTTGACTTTCTGCATATGTCACACCCTTACTAACAACAGGGACATCTTACTTTCCTCTGTGTGAAACCGCGGTCAAGGCCATACCATATGACCCACTGCTGGGATTCCTACACCAAATGTTCTGAGGTCTAGTTGTGGCTTCTTACCAGGGAGATCCCCTAACATGTTACAGGGTCCAACACTATCAAAAACTTCTAAAACACCTCCTTGAAGTACTCATATTCTATATATGCCTTTCCATATGCATTATGGGTGAAAATATACATGTGCATTAGAGTTCCCATACTTTTAATGTTTTATTTGGGTGGCCTTAAAAGCAGGGTAGAAATATTGTTTCTAATGTGTTTGTAGTACTTGATCACTAAATGAAACAGCTATAAAAAATGATCTAGTTTAGTGTCTAGTCTATTGTAGCTTACTTTAGGCTTGTACTTACTGTAACAAATGGCAATTTTTGTGGATAATGGTGCTATTTCCCATCAAATAGTGTTTCCACTTCTTGACATATTCTACCAAAGAATGGATTTCCTTTCTTAGGTAGGGTATAATTATTGTCCCGTGAAATACTTCATAATGGTAGCATATCAAGTTTCCTCCTTGCACTAATAGCCCTACCATGGCATACCCAATTTATGTTATCTCTACCTCAAAGGTCTACTACACGTTTGCTAACACGAGAACTAGTGCTTGGATGATTTTCTTTTTAAATCTTTAAATAATTTTATGACACTTCTTCTCCCAGTGAAATATCTTAGCACTCCCTCTTATCACATGGAATGCTATAGGTACTATTGAGAATTTATCAATGAGTTTCCTTAGGTATTTCAATGTTGCAACAAAACTCCTAACATTAAAACACCTTTGTAAACACAAACCACTTCATAATGAACTCCACATTTGGAGGATCTATCTCAACCTTTCCCCCACCAATCACATAGCTTAAATACACCAAAGGCTATTGTACAAACTCATATTTGTTTATTTTTATCAATAGTTGTGGTTTCTTCAAATTCTATTCCACCTACATCATGTGTGATATTTTCTCCTCCCCAATAACATTATAAGACCATATCATCCAAATAAATAATAATAAATGAATGCAAATAACATAGAAGTACATCATTTATTAATCCCATGAAGTTAGCTGGTGGATTGAGTACACCAAATGACATGACTAAGCACTCATATAAACATATTCTACTTTTGAATGTTGTATTTAAAGTGTTATCATATTTTACTCGAGCTTGGTCATTCCCTAACTTTAAATACAACTTGGTTTACTTATTTCTTGTTGTAACATATCTATCATATCATCAATATGGGAAAAAGAGTACTTATACCTGAGTGAAATTTGGTTTAATTCTCTATCATCAATGTACATTAAACAAGTCTCAGCGTTTCTTGACACAATTATAATACGTGAACTATTAGCTACCAAAATTACTTCTTTACCTCACCTACTTTAGAATCCACAATCTATAGCCCAATATTTGGAAATTTTTAGTCTAACAGTAATTTGATTTCACGCTTCACATCCCTCTTGGGAACATTTTCCTTAGCATCCTGGTAATTTTGCTTGAGTTCTCATATTGACCATTCCAATTTCTATATCTATAATTTATTACCACCTTCAAGGATGATTTTTCCCTTACTAATTCCTCACTAAACTAATTTTCTCTTAAATAAAGTATAAACACATTTCTTGCTAGAAATAATCAATTTCCTAGTTTGGTTGCCATTTACTTGTCAAATCTTTGACTTACTTTTGTGTGCATTAATGATGAATGATTTTCTATACTTGATGAGGTGGTACTTGTTGGATATCTAAAAATATGGATCCATCCCAAATGAGTATATTGTTAATTTGGTCATTGATCAAATAATACTCCCTCATTATTATTAGCTATTTTTTTCTGGCCTTTAAGGCAACCATGTTAGGGAAATTCATTACATCATGTCACATATTTCTCCACCAAGTTCATCAACAATGTCTTATAAACTAAATTAAATTGAGAATAATTTTAAAATGGAGCAATTACCATCAACTTCTTCACTTTAGATTTGATTCATAAGGGCTCCTTTGGTTACTACAATATGGTGCAATTTACAACTTAGTCCAAATAGAACGTTTTTTCTACCACTTCTTATTTTGTCTTGGTATCTTCTTTTTAATTCCCCTTTGAAGTTAGCTACTTTTTATTCAATTTCTAATGAAGTTTCCAACACTTCTCATCAATGTTCGCATTTTCTATTAGGACCCCTCCTCTATTCACATGTGGATTCCATCTTCTTGTCTCTCTTATTGCTATTTTCTTCTTGGTCCATGTGATTCTTCCCCTTATTAGAGTTGAATCTAATCTACATAGCCTTCTTTCTCACCCCGTATGTCATTTTCACATGAGCAAGATACATTTGTGTTTCAATATGGCTAGAAAATTCTCTAGACTACTTCAACAACACTCCTAGCCCTTCCAAAGAGATACCAAACCTAGTGTCCTTCCTCTTAGAGATGGAAGCGTATTCTTGCAATCCTTTTCCATATTATTACAAAAGGTATTTCTAGTTCATGAGATTCTCATCTTTATAGCCTATGGAAGAAAATTGTGATTTAAACAATACCTTAAATCCTCTCATTCCATCATAATGGGATTCTCTCCTTTACTTAGTGCATCCAAATAACTCTCCCAACCATAGAAAATAATTTCCATTCATCTTCAAACACAAAAATAAGTATACTATTCTTCTTGGATTTCATATAGGCTAAAGTAAAATTTCGTAAAACTAGTTATTCATGACTTGAAGATTAACTTTTCCATCATATGTGTGTGTGCCAAGTCTTTCTCCAAATTTGAAACAAATATGAGAAGATAAATAAAAAAATGGTTTATTCCTTAACCATTATACATGAGTTATTTTCCATGTGCCTTTCCTTCTTTATTTTTAATCATTGTTAATTTTTCTTCCCTATATTTCTTTACCAAGAAGTACATATCTAACTCTATCCATGTAGCAATGCATTGCTATAATTTAACAAATCTAACATTCACCTTCCTTATCATGTTTTCATGTAAATTTTGTACCATTCATGGTCTTTCGATTCTATTTAGACTTGGAACCAATGTTTTCCCACTATTTCCATATTGGATGAAAGCATTCTCAAAGTATTATAACCCTACTATGATACCAAATGATCTGTAAAAAATGGGCCTTCATCTTATTAATCTCATCAAAATAGTAATTTTTGTAAAGTTAAATTTAATTCTTTATTTAAGTAGTTAATTCCAAGCTACAAGAACCACTTTGAATGAATACGTAATGAAATTGCAAATATAGTATGTAAATTGGAGCATAACCATTATGCTAAAAATAAGAGTCCATACAATCGATTTTCTAAAGCTATGATTTCTCCATAGGGTCTTCAATGGGGGAGAAATATGTGCATTCATATTGGGGGATATATATTGAGGAAAAAATGACATAATATGTTGGGTTATATATAGGGGATAAATGGTTTTTATATTGGCAAGTATAAAAAATGGAGCTCAAAGTTAATGAAAAAGTATAAAGCGGTAAAAAAATAATTAAGGAAAAAATAGACACCTACAATATGTAGTGAAATTAGGGTTTAAGTAATGTGATTTTTAAAGGTATTTAGCAACATGTAGCCAAATTAGGTTATTGTTTACTATGCCATTGAAACATGTGATATGTTAGAGGTTCATTGAGTGAATGCCCTTGATTTCTCATCCACCTAACACACCAATATGTTATTAAAAAAAAAAGAGAGGATAAAATGTGATCTAAAATTGTCAAAGCGATAAGCCTTATTGAAGGAATGTTCAATTATTTTCCTATTTAGAGAGATGTATGATAATGTCAAAAGAAGCTTATTAGAATCCAACCTTATTTTTTCCCATAGTTTAATAAACCAAATGGTCTCCTTACTATCATGACTCATTATCATCAGTTGTTTCCATATACTCAACCTTTGTAGTGGAGAAATTAGTTAGAACATGTTGCTTGATTATCCAACTTATTACTCCACCAAACGACTAAAGCACTTATCCTCTGGTTGATCACATTCTATTTGTATCCTTTGGCTAGTCAATATTCACATAGCCCTTTTTATCCATTATGTGTGGATCAATATCATAGTAAATGTAATATTCCAAAGTAAGTCTCAAATATTTGAATACCATCTTCATTGCAACTCAATGTTAACATTGGGGTTATCCGTGAATCAATAAGTTCCATTTCCTTCGTAATTCATAATTTAGTATAGAACATGTGACTCATCAAACAAAAAACCAACTAATGACACTTACATATTGAATGAAAACCATATCCTCCATCCTTGCAATTATTGTAGGGAAATGTCCAACTTAAAGATTAATTCCCATAATTGTCAAAATACTTAATGGTGTGCTATCTCCCATGCAAAAATGCTATAACACATAGTTTACCTATTTAATGTAGATCAACCAAAATCTTTTACTAGCTCTATCTCTCACGATCTCCATTTTTATCTTATATTTTCATACCACATGTCCATACTAAATAATTCAAATCAAGATCATATCATTATTTCTACCAAAGACAAATATATGATCTACTCATAGATAATAACTAGGAAATGACCATAGTAGTTTTTTTAAGATACATGTGATCTGATTTTCATCTTAGAGCCTAATAAGAATACTCACCTTTCGCTCCAACACCACCCACTTTGCATTCATCACACCAGTGAATTTGGTTCAATCATTAGGGGAATTTTGAAGTAAAAGATCGGTCTCAAAAAAAATTTGTACTAGAAAAATTAACCTTAAAAGCACTAACAGGATTTAAGATGTTAATGTCATCTCTAAGGGTAAATATTTTGGAGGGAAAACGAAACAAAAGCTACTACTTTTAATTGTATTATTAGCTTATCTCCTTATTGGTTTACTCAAATGTCACGTGTAGATACCCGTTAGATGAGCAATTAAATCTCTCATGAAAGTGTTACCCACCCTACATACTTTTGAGTAGACCCACGTAGAAAATTTTTGAAAAAAACATGAAAAGGTGTGTTTTTTCATGTTTTTAATGAAAAAATAGGAAAATTTTTAGAAGCATGAAAAAAATTGATAAAAGTGAGTACTTCATGGATGGAGAATTTAATTGCGCATCTAAGGGATTTCTACACATCGAATTTGAGTAGACAAATAAGCACATAAGACAAAAGTACAATAAAAAATTAGTTTTTTTCATTTTCTTTAAAAAATCCTAACTCTTATTATATTATTTTAACTATTACTTTATATTTAACTATTATTTTATATTAATTATAAGATTCATTTAACCCTTCGAAATTCCCTTAATGATTGCAATCCCTAAAATTTGATTGATCAAAAAATCATTCATCTTAAACTTTTACAACTCAATAAACTTCACAATTTCTAATCTATATGTATTATCCATTTCCTTCCAACAAAATTTGATTGATCAAAAAATCATTCATCTTAAACTTTTACAACTCAATAAACTTCACAATTTCTAATCTATATGTATTATCCATTTCCTTCCAACAAAATTCCATTATTCAGGATCCAGTGAAAAAAATATTACATCAAAAAAACCTTTAATCAAATGATCAAGTTCTAATACCAAATAAAACTAAATACAAGTGTAGCCTCCTATACTATTAGAAAAATTGTTTAAAAATAAAAACACAACACTTACACCATAAAAATAAACCACAAACCATAAACAATAATAAATTGAAAAAAATAATTAATCACCCATTATAAAATGTAAGCCATTAACTAAATACTATAGCAATAGTATAATTATTAATAATTTTGACTCTAAAACAATGAAATAAAACTCAGACACACTTAGTCTATCTTTAGTACTCAAATGTACTTAATAAAACCATACAAATCATTCATTTCTAAAAATTAAAAACCATTAGTAAATTGTTCCCTCTTTTAGTATCCCACTCTAACAACTTTACGTTTAATTTTTCCTGAATTATTACAAAGTACATTTATCTTCTACTTTACAATACTATAATATATATTACATACCTGTCACAATAGTTTATAAATGACATATAGTGCAAAATTTAATTAGTATTTTATATACTTTTAAAAATATTCGAGAAAGTTACGAATAAACAGAAAGATTTGTAAATAAAAAAAAAAATTCTACTAATCTATTGCGTAGTTATTATGTGCAAAACTGTAAAGTAATATTTTATATGTTTCCAAAAACTTCAAATTATCAATCATAAGAGTAGCTATTGCTAATCTATTTTTTATTATTTTTGATAAATTATTAATCATAGCAGTAGCTATGGCTAATCTAATTTTAATATTTTTAATAAATTAAGAAAATATTAAAGAAAACGTCATATTAACTAAAATAATTGCTAAAGCAAGCAACATTTTGTATATTATCGAAATTTCCATCTATTTATGTCATGAATTTATGTCAACCAACATTTTACCTATTATATTCATATGTCATATCAAGAAAAATATTTTCCATGAATTTATGTCATGAAAAATATGTAGCCATTTATATAAC
>APFE030245249.1:0-13743 GCA_000404065.3 Pinus taeda
CAAGAGCTCAAAGATTAAAAAAAGGTATCGATCTAGACAAGAGAAGTGAAGGCAAGATAATTAAACAAAAATAAAAACAAATATAGGGATCTTTTCCCTAGTATTTTCACCAATATGTTGGTGTAGATTTCTTACAAGGGAGACTGAATTTCAATAGGTTAATAGTTGGATGATTTCTTAATAGTTGGATGTTAAGTCCAGACAATAATGGTTTTAGGCTTAGAAAAAGTAATCCATACTCTACTCTACAATTTTCATCATCAAATTAAAATAAACAACTTAAGTAATATAAAATTATTATTCAAAACCTAAGACATAAAAAATTTGTTATACATTTCCAACGCCATGTATTTTATTTGGAAATTGACCCAAATGTACATTTTGTGTGGAATAACACATTTTACCCAAGATAAATAATGACACCTCTTGTCCAAATTGGAAAACAATAACAACTCATGCTGAGCACATAATGCACCCTTTTCCCAACATGGAAAATTATGCCAAAAGTACATAATGATACCTCATGTCAATATAAATAATGGGTCACCCATTAACAAGTACCCTCTTCGCCACTCTCATATGCATATTTAAGTATGATCTTCCTCTTCTTCAAGCCTATGGAAACTTGATTCTTCTTCCATTGAGGAGTAGTGCAGGTTTTTGGAGACTACAAAATAAATTTCATTTAAATAATTTATTTTCCACAATTTTACTAACGAAAAAAACTGCAAAATATGATTAGTATCCTATTGTAGTGGCTGCAACACCCTCCAAAATTTTGGCCTGCATCCAATTTCAAAGCCTTCTTTGGGTTTTCCCTTGATGTTTTCAAGCACTCGGGCTCATCCCATGAGCTCGTGTTGAGTCTTTGCACCCTCCTCGTTTGACCATTCACCGTCACAATGTCATGCTTGCAGTCGTGTTTTGGCTATGTTCACGATGGTTTTTGTGTGTACAAGTTGTATTAGCTATGTAAGCATTTTTTCGCACTCACACACGAAGTTGTATACAATGTTGCACAAGTATCGTCGCGGTCATTCAACGATCTATCTCAAGTGTCGTTCTTATCGCTTGCATTCATCGGTTAGTCACACTATGTGTATAATATCTTGATGCTTCGAGGTGTCTTATCGTCGAGACATGTTGAATGTGTGTTCGTAAGGTCGTGTATGCACAAGTTCACTCGCTCACACACTTAGTCAATTATTTTTAAACTCTATCAACCAAACCACCCCCAATAGTCAGACCTTCATTGAGCTACATTGTTCAATATCAACCCTTAGTGATCATGTATTGATGCCCAGAATTGTGTAGAGCTTGAGGTTGCCTCCCACAAAGTCTACACAACACAATCCTAGAGTCGACCCGACTGATTGTCACCAATAACAACGCAGAAGTTTCTTAGCAATTCATCTCAATCTGTGCTGCCTGCAAAAAAAATATCAATCTCCCTGTTCGTTAACCAAAGAGTTTGGCTAGGCAGTGACCTCATACTTCACTCCTCCAAAAAAATTGCGTAGAAGTTGCCAGCATGCCTGCCTCCGTTGTCTAAAGAAATTGTGTGAACATGAAGGACAAGCACTCGCTACCTATCACTTCACTGTCCTCAAAATTTATGCAGTTCTTTCAACTAGTCACCTTGTCAGCCGACCTCCTGCTCCTCCTAAAAACTACAAAGTTTTCATGGTATGTCTCCAGATGCCCAACACCCCACTCAGCCCAAAAAATGAGCAGAGATGTCCTGCAAGGTAGCCTCCCACTTCTGCACAGTTTTGGCCAACAAGCTCCCGCAACCCACTGCCATCCTCCTTAGAGAATCTATGTAGTTTTCACTCCCAATGTCCTCCCTGCTGCCTGAACTGCCTCCCTAAAAAAAATGTGCAGACTTGCCCTTCAGCCGAGTCAAATCCCCCAAACAGTCATCACTGATCAGGACTGCCCATCTCAACCTCCCAGTGACCTCTGCCCAATTTTCCTTGATAGTGCCCAGAACTCGCATCCCAACCTAAAACGTACTCTGTGTAGTTTTAGAGCCTTGTCCTCTCTCCCGATCACTTGCACCCGAAAATGAAAGATGATACATCATCGTAGACTACTCACACCTCCATTTGTAGATTTTTGTATTCTAACATAGGAATCTTGTGCCATAATTCTTCCCCGTGACGATCCTTGTGAACACTTTAAGAATAGTTTTATTATCTCATCAAATGGTTCATGGGATATATTGGAAAGTGAAATAATGTTCTTCTTATTCTGGTTCTTGATGTTTCCCACTAGTTTCCCCTTTTCCTTCTAATCCAAAATCGTAGCCACTAGCTTCTCCTTATTATTCCTGAGTTGAGTCTTTGGATTTGGGAGTTTGTAGGCTAGTTTGAGGAAAATGGGGTCCTAAAACAGAGGAACCAGATACTCCTGATTTTGATGTAGAAGTAACAATTTTCTGTGGGATTGCTTTTATTTTGTCTTTATGTGGATTTCACTGCTCTCTCTCTACTTTTGAGATCAATTTTGGATAAATATTTTTCTCCCTTGATCAATGTTTTTCTTGTTCTTTTGATGACCCATTTTACCTGTAGATTTATTAGAGTTCCCACGTTTCTTTTCTTCTTCACTCATACATTCAGCACATGGACCCTATGTGTAATTTTTTTCACCCTAAGGGCCTCAAGTACTATAGTGGTGAGCCCGCTTAAGTGTGTCAGAGCGATGCGCAGGTTCTTACCTCTCGTCTTACCACCCAACGTTTGTAAAACTGAGGACACTCTATCAAAAGGAGATCCAAAGAAAAATTTACGCGCAATAAGTGTTCTAACAATTACTGTGGTGAGACCACTCAGGTGCGTTAGAGCGATGTGCATGTTCTTACCTCTCTTCTTACCATCCAATGCCAGTAAAATTAGAAACACTCTAACAAAAGAATTCAAAAGAAAGCACTGGCCAACTGTATGAATTGACAGCCTTCCCCATAAACGTCGCCAAAATGTTTGGTCATTTTTACTACTTCCAGAACAAATAATTATCAACACGGGTAAGTATTTTTATTTCAAAGGTGTCTTCACTCTCCGTGTTGATACGTGTAACAGCTAGGCGAAACAGGAAAGAAAAGATGTCGTTGAACACGCTTGCAGGGATTTAAAATAATCTTGCAGAATGGACATTCAACTTGCATAAATCAAAAAGCGCACTGGAGAAATGAAATACATTCATCAAGGAAAGAATCCACACTTCATAAAAGCTTCAGAACAAAGATTGTGCACCATATACTATCAAGAATTGCATACATAGAATTCATTAACCTTTGTAACAACACATACAGTAATCTAAAAGTAGAAGCACGTCTATACCACACTGAACATGTACACCGATAATAATAAATCCACACTTAACACATAAAAGAAATATCTATTCTACTAACATTGTGATCCACGCTAAAGAGGAGGGCCCTTCCTCTCTAGCAGAGTGCAGGAAGAAAATGGAGACATAGTTAAAATATCAACACAAGAATTTATGTAACATCACCAGATATACTTTGTATTAAGAATGGCTTAAGAGTACAAAAAACAGAATATCAATATCTTTATCCTTTTGTTTGTCTATATCCTTACATGAGACTAAGATTTCTTTATAAATCCTTTTGCAGTGTCCCAAAATTGAAAAAACAAAGAAATCATGAGAATCTGTGATTTTCTTGTTGATTATGCTTACATAAGTAATTTAAAAAGATATAAATTGTTACAAGTTGTTTCAATAAAGATCATTGTGGTTACACTACTCCTGTCTAGACACCTAGTTATAACCACCCATATTTTCATTACTTTATACAACTCTTTGATCGTTGTCTTTGAAAGTAAAAGCTAAGGTCCTGAAAATGCGTGGTGTAACAACAACTTCATGGTGTAACAAAAATATATGACAATCCAAGGTGTAACAGCAGAGAATGACAATCCTGAGGTGTAACAACAACTTTAACCGTGTAGCAGCAACAAATAACAACAACCATTCATCCATGGTCATCAGTAGTTATGGAAATACCTAAAAGAAAAACATTCAAAGGAACTCTTTGAAATACACCCTAGTTACTCATCCCAAAAAAATCATCGTTTCATTCAATATTTGGAAGAAAACAACATAATAATAAGTCAAATAAAAGATTTCTTCTTTATTAGAGGCAGTGACATTAGACTAGGGAGATTTTAGGTTGAAATTGGGAAAAATGGCCTAAAATGGGGAAAAGGATGCCTGAAATATCCTTAAATATTGCACCCAATAGACAATATAAATGCACTCAATTGAATGAGACCTTGATTGGACCCCTACTAGCCATGACTGGAATTTCGTCAAACATATCATAAATATGTAATCTACAAGTGTAAATAACATATCTGAGCATAGGGGTCTCATACTTAGCTCATAATCGCTAAGTAGCATTGATGCCTCAACACGTTAATTATCTTTTCATCCATTAGATCACAGATACATTGATCATTCATTTACAAGTAAAAACATGATGAGAGTCGTATATAACTACTGTTACAAATCACGCATATAACCAACGTAATAACAACAGAAATAGCAATGAAATCAAAGCCATATAAACCATATAGAATCTAGTATAATACTCAAATAAATACAAGAAGAAATAACCTCATATGTATGATGCCAAATCCAAACCTGTGATGGGACTTCCATGTTCTACCTGACTGAAGAATGGCTGAGCCAAATCTCTCTTCAGCGATTCACCCCCATGTCATATTCCAAGCATGAATGTGCAATGTCATAGAACACATTAATACAAAATTTTCCACGGTTTCCAGAGGCCATCCACCTCAACCCATAAAATAGTGATTCCACATGACAGTTGGACATCACAAAACCATCATCAGATCGATCTCTATCCAAGCCTTCGAGTACTCTAGAGTGTTTTTTCCAACCAAGGCTCCATGACTAGTAACTCAATCCACAGTTGGCACCGGGCTCCAGAGCGTTTGTCAAACCAAGACTCTAGGACTAGTAACTCAACACACTAAGGGCTCGAGAGCATTTTTCCAACCAAGGCTACGGGACTAGTAACTCAACCCAGGCTGTTACAAGGCTCAAGAGTGTTTGTCCAACCAAGGCTTTAGGAAATAGTAACTCAACCCAAGCAAAGGAAACATGAGAACGACCCAAAACAAAACAAGGAAATAAACCCACAATCTCCATGGATATCTAGGAAATGGAAAAAATTAATAATAAAAAACAACCAATGACCTAGCTTTATCTCGGGGGATTTGTTCAAAAAAATGAAAATAATCACGAGGAAAGAAGAATGTGTTAGTGTTAAAAACCAACCAGGGGAGAGTATCCCATAGAAGAGAAAATATATATGAGAAGAAAAAGTTGCAATAACTAGATCAAGAGTTAATAGGAGAAAATATACATCAAGTGAACTTGTGAAATGTGAAAATATTCTCGAAAAGAAATATATGACGAGAAATATTCTTAAGGGTCCAAACCAATGTAGCAAGGAAACTTTGACAATGAAACTAAAACATACAAAGATATCAATGCCAATTTATTTGAGGGCTTTGTCATCCTCAGAATCCATGAAGAGTCATTATTTTAATCAAAGTCTAGTTTCATTACTCATGAAAATATCTCTTGCGGGTCGTCCTTACTTTATTAGATGATGCAATTGGAAACTGTATTAGTAGAGTGTCACGGGAAAATCGAGATATTGCAACACCAACAAAAGAAATGAATGCAACAACAGTCGAAAAAGGAAGTATTTTGTGTGTAAAGACAATTCTACAATCTGAGAAAATATATGTTGAAAAGGGAGAGGAAAAGGTTTTTGATGTTTCTTTGGCTGTCTCTGCAACTTCGAAGTTGAAACAACTACCATGGAGGGAGGTGCCCCACATTTTTTTTTGCAAAATAAGTAAGAAAGATTAAAAAAAAAATTGGAGGCACTTTGTTGAAAGCAGGAAATGTTGGCCGGGGGGCGGTAGGAGACATGATTGTGTTCAAAGTAAAATTGGATAAAATTGAGGAACAGGGAACAATTAGTAAAATTGAGGCATTATATATGTCACAGACACATAGAACAAAATGTTACAAAATACGAATTTTGAAATATGAAATGAGCACTCAACAATATGGCAATGAAAACTTTGCAGAGACAGTGTATAGGATGCCAGCAAATCTACATGAATGATATGGAAATAACATGCATTACATACACCTTTGATTGGATATAATTTGGCTTTTTTATAGGTTTGACAGAAGATGACAGAGTTGGTAGAAGATGTAGAATGGACTGGGCTTTAATTATAGATGGTCTTGAATGTTATGATTAAATTTGGTATTTCCTCAGGTGTTGTTACCCTCCTTCATAAGTGTTGGTAGGTTCATCTGGCATTACCTCATACGTTACAATGATGTGTTGCTTCCAGCATTGGGATTCCGTGGTAAATTAATATTACAATGATGTGTTACCTCCAGCTCATGCTTTACAATGATACGTTACAATGGCAATATTATGAACGTTACCATACAATGATACGTTACAATGGCAATATTATGAACGTTACCTCCATATCATGTGTTACAATGATATATTACAATGCCAAGATCATGAATATCACCTCCTTCAAGAAGTTTTTGCATGATCGTATTACAGTAATACAATGCGTTGAATTTTTGGAATCAACATAAAATAGTCTATGCGCATAGTATAAGGGGAACGCTCCGTAGTCATTGAATAACGCTCCACAATCATCGAAAACTTGTATTAACGCATAAATCACATCGACATGAAAGTATGTTTATATTATTGTTTTCCTTGAACAATGACTATAATTTGTAGCAACAAGATTTCTTTTTAATTTGGCTAGAAAGGAAATATGAAGAGAATATATGTAAATATGGTGGAAACTGTAACTTGATGCACCTTAAAGAAACCAGCAAGGATCTGAGATAGCAATTATTCAAATTACAGACGATATGGCCATGATTTCAATGAAAGCTAGAGTCGAACTCTTAGCCCACAACTTTCTACAAAAGGACATAATGGTGCTGATGATCGTGCTCATGGTGGTCGTGGTATTGGTAAAATTGATGCACCTTAAAGGAACCAGCAAGGATCTGAGATAGGAATTATTCAAAGTACAGACGATATGGCCATGATTTCAATGAAAGCTAGAGTCGAACTCTTAGACCACAACTTTCTACAAAAGGATATTGTGGTGATGATGATCGTGCTCATGGTGATCGTGGTATTGGTAAAATAAATTAGGATGATTATAGAGGTTATCATGATGATAGTGTATGCCTTCGATATGTGACAACGCATTACCTCCAATATTTACCATGTGAAGTGAAAAGACTTACCTCAACGCATTGCCTCGAGGTATTACCACATGCAACTCGGCTCATTTTGATTACCACATTGAATACCAGCTTTGATATTACCGCATATCAAAACGAGAATTGCAGTATGCTAACGGTGGTTCATCGATTGCAAGAAAATGGAGATTGAGTATATGTTATGGCAATGAAACTCGCTCTAAGTATCATTTCAGATATTTCACATTGAGTGATTGATGCGACAAACAGGTGAAGCACACATTACTTTAGAACATTACACATATAAAAGCCTAAAACGCAATGTGAAAATGAAGATTGTAGACTACTTATATTCTAAGAAGCGCACAACTTTCTAATCCAATGTTCGTAAAGCTAATTGGATGCCTAAATTTTAAATTCAAAGATGATAACTGGTGAGAGTTATCTTGAACAAACCCAGGATCAAATCTAACTAGCTGCCACTATAAATCTAGGCTACGAGCAACCGCTTGCAAGCTGCACAATAGCAGGGAACTTATGACTCAACCTGCAAGCCGTCTAAGAAGCGCACAACTTTCTAATCCAATGTTCGTAAAGCTAATTGGATGCCTAAATTCTAAATTCAAAGATGATAACTGGTGAGAGTTATCTTGAACAAACCCAGGATCAAATCTAACTGGCTGCCACTATAAATCTAGGCTACGAGCAACCGCTTGCAAGATGCATAATAGCAGGGAACTTATGACTCAACCTGCAATCCACTATAAATCTAGGCTACGAGCAACCGCTTGCAAGCTGCACAATAGCAGGGAACTTATGACTCAACCTGCAAGCCGCAAGCTGCACAATAGCAGGGAACTTATGACTCAACCTGCAAGCCGCACAATAGCAGGTAACCGCTTGCAAGTTGCACAATAGCAGGGAACTTATGACTCAACCTGCAAGCCAATATAAATCTAGGCTACGAGCAACCGCTTGCAAGCTGCACAATAGCAGGGAACTTATGACTCAACCTGCAAGCCAGCAAGAAAATCCATCTGACTGACTTTATATAGTGACTCAACAATTGATTCACCCACCAATAAGAGTACTAGCCCTCAACAATTAGACTCCCTCCTTATCCCCTTGGCTTTGAAACCACTTTGATACGTCATTACTGAAAATTGATAGTAGCGAAATCCCTCTCTCGACGAATCCTACCCTATCTGTAGTAGCCAATTTCAGATTCTCCGGTTGCAGAGATAGTTCAAAATTCAGTTGATGACCCAACGGAACCCGAGCCAAGTTTACCTTGTGAACTCTAAATCTGCACAATAGCAGGGAACTTATGACTCAACCTGCAAGCCGCACAATAGCAGGGAACGCAACAAAAGCCGAGACATCAGCTATGGGGTCGCCTACTCTTCTAGCCAGCCAAGACACAACAGGTCATATATATATACTCAATGAGATTTGAACCCTCACACAATAGGTCATATATATATACTCAATAAGATTTGAACCCTCATCTCTCTTCTAGCCAAGACACAACAGGTCATATATATATATATATACTCAATGAGATTTGAACCCTCACACAATAGGTCATATATATATATATATATATATATATATATATATTATATATATACTCAATAAGATTTGAACCCTCATCTCTTGGATTTCATCCAAAGAGACTCACCGTTAAACCCCATATCACTATATAGTATTTGTCTCTTTTTACCATCGTTGAATTCATGGATTGAAGGTCATTGGCTCCATGGTTGATATGGTTTTAGAACTAATGCATCATATGATGATAGGTTTTTGGAAAAATGTCCATGTTTGAGGATGAATATATCATATGATGATATGTACAAAAGACTACATGTTTCGAAACCTTTTTACAAGTACAAAAAGCAAGGATTCATTCTCAGCAATTTAGGGTTAGTTCATTGGGAATTAGTTTGAAGCCACGTGGACAAATTTTGGACAACCATATGAGATAAGGTTGATCTCCTACCTTTTTAAGCATTGTGTAATGCTGCAAATCTGGGAAGCCTTGGAGATTAATATATAAAGCAATATTTAAAATTGAGGCATTGGCATTAATTTTTCACAAATGTGTGATATTATTAATTGACGTTGACGTTGATAGACTTGGAAGGCATTCTCCACGTTTTGCTTAAACAAATATAGTCAAGTTGAAGAATGGAGTATAATTGCAACGTTGAGCATATTTGCAGTGTTCATTTATAGTTGCACGATTTGGAGACCGTAATGAGCGTTGAAAGTACAGGCAACACTGGCAGCGTTTATTGAGTTACACAATGAGAAAAGAGGTTATGAGCCAGCATTAATACTTTTTCCAACTTGGCATACCATGGTAGATTAGTATCATGTGTAATTTCCTTATACATAAACAGTATACATTGGAAGCTATAGATATGACTCTTATATTTTGGCAGCAATATATATCAACGGTATATAATGTGATTGGTTGTGTGTTATATTGATAGCGATAATGTGATTTAATGTGGTACCCGAGAACATTGATATATTGGTTTGTTGGCGTCAAATTGACCTTCAATGCATTATGGTGAATGAATTATTGGAATTCAATACGTTCAATGTGTAATGGTTTTATTGTATTTGACTGGAGGAAACATCATTTATCTTATGCATTAACCTGGAGTTGTATATTTTATAATAGCTACAAGTTCGGCCGTACTGGCCAGAAATATTCGGAAATACGGCAGTACGATTCGATTCCGTGGAAAATTCGGAAATTGGGATTCGGTAGGGTGTTTTTTTAAATAATTTTTTTTAATAATAAATTTTAATTGGTAGGTTAAATTTATTAACTAATACTATTTATTAGATGGAATTTGATAAATAAATATTTTATATTAAAAAAATATATTATAGGATGGATTTGTAAATAAAATATTTTTATAAAAAAAATTATATAACTCAAGAATATTATAGTTGTGATGGAATTTAGTAAATGGTATATAAGAATATTACAATTTATGGTATATTAAAAAACATTATAATTATAATAGAGTTTAGTAAAAATGGTATGTTACTAATATTATAATTATATGAAATTTATATATAAAGAAATTATTAGTATAAATTTATAATATTTAAAAATAAAAATTTATATATTATTAATTAGTAAATATGTTAATAAAATTTCTATATTATTTAAAACATAAATTTTTATATTTAAAAAATTAAAATTTACTATTTAATTTGGTAAAGATTTGGTAAGATTTATATATTTATATATATAAAATAGAAATTCTATATTAAAAAATATAATAAATAGTAAATTGCTATATTAAAAAGTACAGTTGTAAAAAATAATAAATTTATATTAAAATAGTATAAAAATAGTAGTTTATACTTGTTTAAAATAATAAATTCCTTTAACAAAGAAAAATAAATTCTATTTATAAATATTTATAAAATATATAGTCTCCAATTTTTGTTATTTGAATTTTATACTTCCCCTATTCCCCACTAGTAACAAAATCGAAACAATGAATTAAAGTTGGGGTGTGGTTCTCCCTTCCTCTCTGTTTTGAATGAAGTAGAATGCATATCTGGACTAACAAAATCTATACTATAAACAACTCTTTGAAAGTGTGTTTTACTAGGAATTCTAAATCTAATAGGAAAGAATTATATTGTTTTAGTTATTAATTAATAATGTTGTTATTTTTTTATTTTTAAGAAGTTATATTAAAATTTAGGATTTGAGAATATGATATTTTTTAAAATATATATTAGAATATAGATTTTTTTTAATTTAAAAATAATTTAATTTTAAAAAATCTCTACTTCCAAATTTTTTCCATATTGTATTTTAAATAATCAAATTTTTTCCATATCGAATCAAATTCGAATTCGATAATTATGTATTTTATCTAACAACTATCTTAATGCCATTTCTATATTCCCAAGAGATGCCTTGTGAATTCCTTGTGAAAATGGGTGGTTTCACATATCTTGCCACAAATAACGTATGAGAAGTGTATCAAATTGGATAGAGGTTTGTGTTTTGATTCCAGGCAAAATTATAGAAAATCGATGATAACTGAGAAAGTGTTGATATTCATAAAAATAATCAAAACTTTCACATTGATGTGATAAAGCTTAAGACCTGTGTTGAAATTCATATGCAAATCCACCTCATCACAGAATAATAAAGATCGGGCGCACCTCTGTTTATGCAACTGCCCCTGTTCCTTCTCTTTTTCGAAAGAATTGTCTATGCTAAGAGCCAAACGATTGATCGAGCATCTTGCTAAATGAGGTGTATTCATATGTAGACGTGAATACAATTAATTTCCATCAAAGATACTTGCAATGGTTGACAGAGGATCAAGGATCAGAAGGTGTCTAGTTTCATACGTTGTATAAGAATGTTACGAGCTCAGGTTCATCACCTTCACCAAGGACAGATTTTGTATTTTCTTTTTCGAGTTATTAAAAGGATTTCAACATTTGAGGATCAATCAAGACTTTACGACTCTTTCCACTCCGTCTTGCTTGTCGAAATCCATTTGAAGGGTACCTAGAAAGGATTCTACCTCATGTATTTTCACAGTTGGTTGATCCAAGGAGATTTTAAGTAATACTCAAAACATAGACTTGGTCCTTCCTACCTTACTTCGTTCACTTGATGGGTAGCGATCACCAAAGGCCAAGGTGGTCATGATAGAGTTTGTTATATCTTCCTTCATAAAGTTATGAATGAATGGCAAAACTTCTAGTGGAAGCAGGTTGCTGAAATTGTGGCTTGCAAAGTTAGCAAGAATTGGCAAATGATAAGAATACAAAACTTAAGGAGAAAGTTGTTACTACTATTATATCAGTTTATTCATATTTTGATTCTACATTTGTCTTGAGTTTTATCCTAGGTGGCAAAATTGAAGAGCAAAGCACAATGTGTTGATTTTTGAAGCAATATACACCAACAATTGAAGTGGACCTTATGAACTTTTTGCAAGTATGATAGAGTTATGGAGGAGTTTCGATCTTATCTTGGATTCTTCCCAATGTTCAGCAATGGTGCTCATTATAAAGTGATAATTTCAGCTCTTCAACATGCCTTGTGGCATAGTATCACGGACATCATTTCCTATGGGCACAACCTTCTCATTTGTAACCAGGTTATGGGTGAATACAAAGTTGATAGTCCCTGGCTGAAATGGTTTTGTGATAGAGTTTGAAATTTGTCTTCGCAATTTGAAGAGAAGCATATTTCTACGACCTTCATTTGTTCAAATGCATAGAAAAATAATTGTGAGCATGAAGTGTTGGTGCACAACGCTCATATTCACATTGCAATGTTCATATGGTGATCTTGTTATTTCTTATGGAGTGGTGATGTATTCTTTTAATGTGCTCTGCAATGCGTTTATTCAATGAGGTCTTATAATATTTTACAAAGTGTTCTCACAATAGTGCTTTGTAGCGCTCATGCAAGGTTAACACATTCTAAAGCATATTTGGAGTAGCATTAATTTTGGGGTAGTGCTCAATACGGAGTAGCCCTAATTGTATCAATATCGTTTATGTAGGACAAAAAATTGCAGGTTGTAGAACATTAATGCATTGTTGAGAACTAGGACTATTTTACAGTGAGTTTAAGACCATATTTTTTCAGTACCTTAATAATAGAAAATGGATAAATGCAGATTGGAGAGCTACAAGAAATTTATAACCCCTTTCCATTGATGTCAAAGGCGGAGGTAAGCATAGGTTATGGGCACCAATGAGAAATATATTTCAAGACAAAAAGGGGAGGATGAATGTGTTTCCATCAATGCGAAAGCGGGATATTGTTGACATTGTTATCATTGATGGAACATGAACATTGAAGGAATGCAAGGAGGAACAAGAAGAAACAAGAAGTAGCAAGGCAAGGAGCAGCACCAAGGCAAGAAGTGGCAAGTCAAGGAGTAGTAGCAATACAAGGAGCAACAACAATGCAAGGAGAAACAATGCAAGGAGCAGCAAGGCAAAGAAGGAAAAAGTGCAGTGAAGAGACAAAAAAGAAGCAAAGATGTGATGGAAAACGAGCAGTGAAAAGGTAGCAACGCAAGGAGAAGCAAGCAGAAAAAGAAGGCAAAGGAGCAGAAGAAGGAGGAGGAGTTATAATACATTGAAAGAATTTGTTGTATTGAATAATTTATTATGATGTAAAATTGTTATATTCGGTTGTTGGTTAAGTCTAAGTCTTATTTGTATTTTGTTAATGTGTATGTCAACTCTAAGTCGGAAATTTGTATCGTACATGCAGGTGGGTTGTGGTTGCATGCCCTCCACCTTCCACAAGCCAAAAGCATGAGATGATGATTGGTAAATACTAATCAGCCTTTTTTAGCAACTGCTAAAAGCCTATCGAAGCATGCCACGCTGTCT
>APFE030245259.1:0-72985 GCA_000404065.3 Pinus taeda
AGGCATGTTTCTTCCGGCATTTTGGACAAAAGACAACCATCATTTGATCTTCCTCTTCTTGTCTTTTCTTAGCTTTGAGAGTGTCAATTTGAGTTCCTAAGGTACTCAATAGATCTGTTTTGAATTCCTCTAACAAATTTCCTATTTCAGCGCGTGCGACACTTGCTGAAGCAGATTTTGTGGCTTTCGATGATATGGTTCTCTTTCCAATTTTGGCTTTGCTCCTAGAATACTTTTCACATAAATCAACAATTTCTTCGAAAGGTAAGGTGGAAATATCACCTTTTCCTATCAAATTAAGATCATCTAAGTATTCCTCTCGAATTCCCTTAAAAAATATTGTTCAAATGAGATCAAGAGTCATGGATCAATGTTTTGATTTTTGTAAATTGTAAGCAAATCGTTCCAAGTACTCCTCTAGATTTTCATCCTCTTGTTGATTCATCCTAAAGATATCATCTTTAGAATCCTTTGATCTACAATAAGGTTGGTATTTCTTTAGGAGTATTCTTCTCATGCCATCCCAATCAATGATTGCATGCTCACTAAGTCCCATGGACCATCTTAGTGCTGATGCCTTTAATGTTGCTGGGAAGAGTCTAAGCCTATGGGCATCATCTGTGTAACCATATGTTCGACATACAATGTCAAACTCAAACAAGAATGAATCCGGGCCTTCTGAAGCCATGCCGTAAAAGTTTGGTAACACAGAAGGAGGTATGTTTTTCATTTTTATTTCCTCATCATGATTGTCTTCTGGTTCGTGAATAGGAAATTTAAAGGTTGACTCTTCCTCCTCTATTTGATCTTGTTGTTGTTCAGGAGTGGGTCTTCTTGCTGATCCTCCTCCTTCCTCAACCATTTTTATAGATTCCTTTGGTGATTTAATTGCTTGTTCAGTGTCACTTGTTTCCAAAGAGTTGTTCTAGAGATTGTTGAGTTATTTTTCTACTTTCTCTTTTTGTAGAAGATTTAGGGAGATGTTTCTTCTGTGATTCGTGTGCCAATAGGATTTGTCTCTCAATAAGTGTAAGTCTTTGGCCTGATTTGTGTTTATCCTCTAATTTTTGTATGGTGATTCCTCAGCTGGTGTTGTGTGTTCAATTTTTCCTAAAGGGTCTGCGCCTGGTGGTAGGTTAGTTTTTGGATGGGGGGTTTTTATGAATCTACCTTTATTATCTCTAGGTCTAGGCATAAGAAAACATGACTTCTAAAATGACAATTAAAACCAAATCTATGTTGTGTTTTTGTTTATTTAATTTTTTTTATATTTTGTTTTTTTTCGAAATCCTCTAATTGCGCCTCCCCGGCAACGGTGCCAAAATGTAGTGGCCAATCTAGGGTTCTAGATTAGACTAGATTTAATATCAACCAAGGTAGGTAAACTTAGAGGCACGTGTCTAAAGTCTATAGACATAAAATGATCTCTAACTAAGTGCCTATTGTGACAGGCTACAACACTCCTTTACAGGAGGTTGAAATATGTTTCCTCTCACCTTAACACTCAGATCACCTAATTTATCTAACTGTCCTAAAGATACATCGTATTTCTAGACTGAGTTTTCAACCCTCTTACAAGGATATTATACACAAAAACTCTTTCCAGCTAACACACTAAGCATTCATGAAAATCAAAAGCACACTGAAATTCTAAATGCATGAAAACAAAGTTCACAGAGATGCTTTGAAATCTAACGATCGATCAAATCTTTTACAATATATTGTTCAATGATCTAGCAATCAAATTCTCAAGCTATCACCATGAATATTATTTGCAATAATTTCTAATCAAATCGATAAACTCACAGACAAGGAAATTACATTAAACACTATGCACACTATTCAAATTCAAAAACGCTATGGAAATGAAATTAACAATATACCAATTTCCACGTAGGGCCCGTCCACGCTTCAATGGCACACTTAAGAAACTTCAAGCGATGAGAATGTTAACGCATAAGCACTGTGGGAATAAAACGGTGACTGTAATTAAGTTCCGAAGATCGAAATCACATGCAAGAGTAGTGTTATGGAACAATACACAAAGATAATAATCGTTCTGGAAACAATACAATACACAGTCTTTATCTGCTTGTCTCCTATCCTATCGAATGTACATACATTATGCAGATGCTTCTGCTTTTACAAAAGAGTGATTTTTGTCCTTTCTAATCTAAATCGATTTCCAAAAGCAAAACGAAATCAATTTGGGAAACTATGGCTTTCTACTACCTTTGTGACCAAAAAGGCTGGGTTTGACCAGCATTGACCATGTATTCAGGAGCATTAGATTTGCTGTTGAATCGATTTTTCACCATGCATGTACATTCCAGATCACATTCCTATACATTGTTTTGACTTGCATGCCATGCCACGTGTCACATCATAAACCATTTACAGGAAGTCATGACATCCTGTAATTTTTGTTGAAAATTTCTAATTTTTAACATAAAAATTCACAAATTAACTTTAATGTAAACTAACAACTATAATGTTATTGATTAATCAATTTCGATGGATATGAGGGGTCTATGGAAGAAAAAGATAGACAAATGATGGATTTCTAGAAGAAAAAAATGGCAATGAAATGGTACCAACAGACATTAACCGAAAACATAGTAAAGTTTTAATTTGTTGTGGAATTTCATTTGTTCATTGTTGCAAAGTTATCAATTTTCATAGAAATAAACATATCTAAATTTTAAAATTCATTTGTATTTATATATTATAAAAAAACAAATTGAAAACTTCTAGATTTAAATTTAAATTTTCATTCATTTTCATGTTTTAGTGAAAAATATAAATATACAATTTTTCTCTTATTTTACAAATTAAACTTACCATTTAGGTTGTGGACTATAGACTAATGTGTCCCTCCAAGTGATATTATAGACACACAAATGTGTCCACATGCTTCATTGGTATTTAAAATAGATATACAAAATATTGGAACTATTGTGGATGAAATTTTGATTTCCTAAAATCACTCTTATATCTTTTTACTTATAGAGCTTCCAATTAATGTCCTTTCATGAACTATACCTAGAATACGTTAAAACACATGATAGGGAAAAAGAGAAAAAAAAAGTACTTAAGCAATCCTACACACAATAAAAAGAAAAATAAAACTATACAATTTCCTTTCAACGCAATATAAATTGGATTTATATGTGAAATAAAAATAAGCAAACCAATAGTTAACATAGGCACTCACAAAAGAAGAAGAAGCAATACCAAAGGCCAATACTAGACCCCTAAAAATGACTTCTCAAGTTTGCAACACAAATTTTAGAATCCCACTTCTTGCATCCACTTTAATTTCTATCCGTTTGTAACATGCCTATCACTAGTATCTTCTTGTCTAAATTGGGGTAAATTAGGGATTTGGATCTTGTGTTGTTGGAACCATAACTTAGTTAACTTTTAAATATTAGAGTTGTGCATGGATATTATTAAGGTAAGAAGGTTGTGATTTACCATGACTATGATAAAACTTAAATCTCAACTATTACAATTAAATTTTAATATATGTCAACATTTTTTTTTCAAGAGTTAAAAACAAAACCACCAACATGCAGAGAAACACATAAGAAAATATATGCATAATCATCACTAATTTTTCATTGTTGAAATCAAATTTAAAGACATGGGAAACCAAGATTAATATATATTATATATATAATATATATATATATATATTATATATAATATATATATAATATATATATTATATATATATATATAATTTTAATCTATTATTATTATTATTATTCTTACAAAACTAAATAGAAACAAAAAAGGGTAAAGTTAAGAAAGCTAAAATGCAAAGCCAAATTGATGATTGCACTAGTTATCCTCATCTAGTTTACTTTTGTATCCTTCAAATGGTGTTGTCTTAAACTTACAAATATCTTAATAATTGCATTATTTAGATAAATATAACAAATGTGTTCTTCCTCATTCAATAGTATTCCAATGCGAAGACAACAATGACCTCCCTCTTCTTCCCCATTCTATCCCAATTGTAAAACAGAACAACAAATTGCGAGAGTTGCAAAACCTTAGGTCATTTGGCATAATTAAATAGAAAGGGTTAAAAATGTTTTATTTAAATTATTTCACAACTTGTAGAGGATGCAAAGAGACAAATCACCTCACATCATTAGATATATAGGCTTAGAAACCATGGTTTCATGATTCTTAATAGCCAACAATGTTCCTTTGTTGTTTTCATGATTCTTAATAGTAAAACTGTTGATTCTCTCAACCCACATGAATATAGAGACATGAGATGAAATTTCATAAAAGCAAGATAGAGTGAAACTTATTGAGTTCCAAAGGCGGATGAGTGTAAGATTGCCAAATCTCAACAAATGCAAAATCTCACAATGAAGGGCAAAGAGAAATTAAAACATGACAACCTTGTTGACATATGTACAAACATTAAAACCCAAACATACTTTGATGATAATTGGACTACAACATGAAGCTAATTTTAAATAATAGGCAAACAAAAATACTTCCCAATTTTGGACCCTCTTTGTGAGGTATACATTAGTTTATGTTGGTTTTACTAAGAATGCCATGATCCATAAATGTGGGAAGCATCCCTTAGATTTCCTCAAAAAAAAGAAGAAAAAAAAAGCCATTACAAACTTTAAAAAGTGTGATCAAATTATATAAATATCTATTATAAAACAATTTAAAAGTGTCATCAAATTATATAGTTTACAATATTCTTAAAAAAATCATAAAACACATTACTTATAAAGAATAAAATACTTGAAACATATACCAGACTAACTCATATATCCATTCCCATATAAAAATATTGCATTCATTACTTTTAATGGAGTTACACTCATATTTTTTAATAGGTATTATGTTGTATAGTTCATATGAAGAATATCTATATATTATCAATATTCTTCATATCACTTTCAAAAACTGATTCTATTCCTTCTTTCCAATCATCAAAAACAATCTTAATTAACACATATAATTCTATATATATATATATATAAAATTTGTTTGAATAATAGTTAGAATATTTATTATTCAACATTTTCATAACTTATCAAAGATATAAAAATAATCATATCATTTTTTTAATTTATCAATATAAAATAGTTTAAATCAAAATTTTAACCAAAATATTTTAATAGTTGATATTGTGAATTTTATTATTACTTTATTTTCTATTTCTAAATTATATTTAACTTAAAAACATTTAATAAAATATTCTATGAAAATAAAATTGAATGAGAAATAAATAAAATAAAATCACAATTTAATATTATCATATTTAATTAGAAATATAAATAATTATAATTTATATTTAATGTTGCTAAAAACATTTTAGATCCAAACTTCGAAGGAATCACTGTGACAAAAATTAATACATAATTTGATAGATAGATAACTAAAAAGATAAACGAATTATAAACACATTTATATTTTATATTTCATGGTGTAAAAATGTGAATGAGGGCCAACAATAACATTCCCGGTAAACCTAAGGGGAAAAAACCCAATATGAGCATATGAGACATTTTATCTACCATCCCATTTAGGTAAAATCGCTTAGACATTCTATAAATATAACACCATTAATCAAACTAACAAGGTTGATAGGATCCTCCTACACCACCCATTAGGGTAGAAAGGAACAGAGGAGCAAGGCACCACAAACATGAAACTCGGATTAAAATTAAACTAAAACTAGAAACCACCTAATATTGCATTCTATAATTTGAAGGTGATAAGAGCGAGAATGATGGCCAAAATAAGTACAACAATTCCCTGTACCACAAGAAAGACTTGGCATTAGGAAGCATTTCATTACAAATAGCAAAAAGGTACAAGATGGCATGAAAAAATGAATTCCCCGAATTCTTTACCAGACATGATTGATGCCCTTGTTGTCAATTGAAAAAGTCCTCCTGCTTAGAAATCTAAACAGTTAAAAACCTAGAGTAAATATACTTGTGTACTAATTGAAAAAAGTCCAATTAGATAGATTGGGCACCTTCTTGCCAGCAAACCAGAGGCTTTGCATGTTCTTTGTATATCATCGATGCAATTTAATGTCTCCCTGACATTGGGATCATCTTTTGGAACCTGTGAATACAACATAGGTCTCTGATTTAGAAAAATAAATTGTTCATTTTAAGATGAAACTGTAAAGAAATGTAATCACATTAACATTGTAGAGAAACAACATTCCTAAAAAGGGTTCTTATAGAAGACATTGATATATGACTCTCGAAACTTTCTTCAAAGGTGATAGGAACTGCTTGTCAAAACAATACTCCCGAAACCAAAACAGAATCTAGGAACGTCTCCATATTCTGTGTCAATCACTTCTAAATTGAACTAGTTAAAACGAGAACATTGCAAACCAGGTGCATAAGTTTTCTAGAAGTCGTATCATGAATCAATATTTCGTTATTGTAACTACTAAATATATGTTAATTTTTTCAATATTCTTTTCTTCCGTCACAGATTTCGACACCACACAATAAGATCCAAACTTTGAATTAATAGGGTAGTATCAATGTAGAATACATGAACATTAAAGGATCAAGCAATTTTTTATTTCATACACACACACACACACACACACAACACACACCACAACAACACAACCACATATATATATATATATATATTTTAATTAATTAATTAATTAATTTTATTAATTTAATTTATTTATTATTTATTTTATTTATTATTTTTTTATTTATTTATTTTATTTTTATTTTTTATTATTTTATTTTTTTCAGATATGGGGTGACCACCATTGGACATAAATTATAATGCTTAATCATACAAAGCGTTTTGGATTTAAAAAACATGGATCAAAATTTGACTTTTCAAAGTTAGGCAGGAAATTCCTAGGTCAAAATATTTATTTTTAAGTTTATATTTTTAGTGAATTTTATTAGTCTTTAATATGCAAACTATAAATTGTTTAGTGATATCTTTGTAAAAATATTGAAATTCTTAATGATTTTATATATAGCCTATATAATTTTTTGGCGAACCTTAAGGTAAAATAATTTTATACTATATAGTTTGGGTGAATCATTTTTAGAAAAAATAGAAATTGGTGAATCTTTTGTTAAAAAAAACATGAATAATTAGCCCATGGGAAAATAACGCTAAAGGCAATAGCATGAAGGTTGAATCTACTCAGAAATTCATATCTTCTGCATCAAGCCTATATGAAAATGCTTGAGCCTCACTTTCTTCTCTCCCGTCATCATCAATGCTTTGCAATCACAACTCAATGTCATCTAATGGTACATTAACCGATCCTGTATGGATAGATGACTCATCATCATCATCATCAATTTGTGAAGCGTCCTTAGGATATGCATCCCACTGTGCTGCAGGTCCTTGTAAATACTCTGGTGTCTTCCTTGTAAGAAGGCAAAGACTGCTGTGCACATAAACTAGTTTCTCTTTTCTTTTAGAGGAAAGCTTATTCCTCTTAATAGAGTGGATAAAACTAAATGTAGACCAATTCCTTTTTGCAGTTGAAGAACTAGCAACCTAAGATAGTAAATGCATAGCAAGAGTGTGTATTTCTAGTGCATTGTCCCCATACATACTCCACCATCCATTGGGAATTCTTTGTGCCATATCCAAGAAACCTTCCTTTGTAGCTTTAGCGAAAGTGGGGCTATTGAGCAAAGCAAAATCAAGAAATTGTTCTTAAAATACGGTTGCTTGCTCTAGTGTATACATCTTCTCTATGGCATCAATAAAGCCTTGTTTTACTTCAGGGTCATCTATTGGTGAAACTCTATTTTCCCTTTCCACATATCACTTTGGATTAGGTGCATAAGCGTCCATATGAAGATGCGTGTTTAACCTATTCCATCTCTTTTCTATCAACTTTTGGAGTTTATTAAATAACCCCAAAGAGAGTCCCCCTTTGATGAATGATGGACTCGATCTTTCCAATCATGGCATCAATTGACTCATATATTTCCCCAAGGCAAGGGGAATCTGAATCTGCATACTTGATTAGCTCCACTATTGGAGCGATGAAAGAGACAATCTATTTCACATCAACCCACCAATCATCATTCAACACCAATTGCCTTACCTTCTTTCCCCAATCTATTTTGAATTCCCCAAATGCAGACCACTCAGAACTTATAACAATGGCCTTTAGGGCATGTTGCACCTCTAGCATACGATCATAGTAGGCGACATACCTTGTATCTGGTAGTTTCAAGAACTTCCTTTTTATACAAATTCTATAAATAGCTAGAGAGACATGATGGTTGCAAATGAACATTTGCACCTCTTTTGCATCCAAAATAATGCGGGTGATCCAAGAAATTTTACAAATGTCTTTGAGTGCATTATTTAAAGCATGCACACAACAATGAGTCGAAAATAAATGTTTGTACTTGCTTTGAATCATCAATCTGACAAACGTACAAATTGGTGCAAATTCTGTGATAACTTGAACTACATTTGTTGGACCAAGCTCTTTAATTGCATCCTTTAATACCTCATACTGAAAGACTACGTCGTTCATATTTATGGTACAATCAATTGTAGTTAAAAAATATGGTCCAGTTGGAAAGGTGCCAATGATGTTCAACAAAGGCATTTGTTGAATATTTGTCCAATCATCCATGACGATTGAACACCCATATTCAACCAATGATTTTTTAAGGCCTTCCATCACCCCCTTCATCTTTGTGACCCCTCTATCTAACAATGTTGTCCTCAATTTATTGTGACCAGGGGGTTGAAATGATGGACCAACAATAATGACTTTCTTCATCATCTCTTCGTATTGAGGGGAACAAGTAGCATTAAATGATATTCCATTGCAAAAGAAGAATTCAACCATTGCATCCTCTGCCTCATTTTTTTCGTTGCACATTGAATCACACTGTCACAACAACTTTGCCTTTTTTACCTAAACTAGATTTGTTGGAACCAGAACCCCTAAATAAACTAGTTGAATCTTTTTCATTGATTTCTCTTTGAGGGTACTCTTCTTTTGTGCTTAAATTTTTTGGTTTTTGAAGACAGTAAGGCTGTCCCCTGTTGATAAATCTAGAGCATCGAAATTGGAGATTTCACTTCTAATGATAACTACTTGTGAATTCCTTTTACTTCTTTAGATTAGGATCTTCTCTTTACTTAGATTATTATTATGTTCTTCCTCGTCAAACAACTACCAATGCATAAAAAATAAAGAGACGCGAGAGACAAAATGTAGGTGATCAACCAAGGCCAAAACCTCTCCAACTCGAGAGGAAAACCCAAACAAATTCTTCTTCTTATAGATACTTCAATTGATGAATACCAAGACTAAGACCTTTGATCTATTTCACCTCTCCAAGACCAAGTCACAAGGTTTCCTTGATGAGTTCCTTCTTCCTTGAGTCAACGAAAGTCAAACTCCTTGCTTCTTCCTCCTTCTCGGCCCTCCTTTAGAATTTTGGTCCCTTGGAACAAATTTGCAACTTTTGGCTTGCTTTAGAAACCCTAACATGTGTGGTTGACTTTCTTTCAACCTTGAATTTTCTAAGCTTCAGGTGGAGACTTATTCCTTTCAAACTCAGCTTGAGATTCACCTTGACTTCCTCCTTGATTTGGCCTTCAAGTATGACTATGATACTTCGACTCTTTCTACATGTTCAAACAACATAGATTCTTTGCACAAATGGCGAATTTTAGCCCTAAAACAGACCCAAACAACTTCGCTCTTCCCATCCTTCTTCTTGCTAGCTATGAGGCTATCTTCCTTGACCTTTTCACACTTCTTCTAGCTTCATATTGCTTGACCAAAAATCTGCCCTACAAGTGAAGGCCGAGCTACCTATATATAGTGGTTTTCCCATGAGAAATAAGCTGACATCTCATAGTGACAAGGGATGACATGCCTTTCTAGAGATATCTTTAGGCCGACTTGAAGGAGGTGCTTGAGCTTGGTCTTGGAGGGTTTCTTAATGACTCATTTACATATGTAACATGCCCAATAAGGGTCTTCAAACTTTTGACATTGACTCAATGAACCTTATGACTTGATGACTAACCTTAAAGGCTCACAATGGGAGCCTTAACAAAAAATAAAATTCCTTGCTCATGAAACCCATGAGACAAGCATTACAAAGAATAATTTTATTTTCTTCTTTACATCAATTACATAAAATCATAATTACACATGTCATCATGAAGACCGAACCTAGTTGCACTTTTTAACACTCCCTTTTGACTAGGGAGGTATTCATAATCCATACAAGGTACTTGGACATTTTCAACTTGAAGAATTCTCATAAGAAGAGTTGGATTGGTAACCCATCTTTATAGCATCATATCATCTAAGACTGTCAAATAACAAGGCCTTGACTAACAATCTATCTCTCTACAAGATCTGAGCTCAATGCTGGCGAGACTAATGATGTATAGACACCCTCATCGTTGTCTCTCTCGGAACATGCCCCACTTGGGTTCTCTCAAAGTATGTTCCACAGGACTATTCTTATCTTCGATTCCCAGTCCTCAAAGAATATAATCCTCTATGACTGCTCTTATATTGGATGCCCTAAGTCATCCTCAAAGAGTATCAGATGCTATATGTTTACCCAATCCTCCATTCTATCTTCCCAAGTGAAGACAAGAATGACGTGTCTATATCTCCCTCTCAACTTCAGGAGGACATAACCATTCCATTGAAGGAATGTACCCAAGCTCCCTCTTAATCAGGGACTTGACCAAGCTCCCTCTTGACTAGGGACTTGCTTCCAAAAACTCTTCAGGTGGAGATCATGGGACAACCAACTGCTTGAAGAACTCCTCCTTACGATGTCATGGACTTCTTTTATTTATTAAAGAGTCTTCATGCTTTCGGGACTTCTTCGTAGGGCACAAACCATCCATCACTTTCATCCATGAGTCAGTCATGTCATCGTTCCTTTCATCAGAAAGTGATCCATTAGTTCATATCTAGTTTTCCTTCATGCGATGCTGCCTTCTTCATGCCATGTTTCCTTAAGGATCTTACATCCTGCTACATGGGCATCAGTTGAGGAAGACATCCACAGTTCTTCCCTTGGCAGCTCTGCCTAAGTCTATCCGAATATCACTAAAAAATAAGAAAAGAATAGTAAATCAAAATTACATCTGTGATGGTCTTTCATCATGACATCTTCTAGTTTGCATCAACATCCTGCATACACATTGACACATCTTCCAAAAGATATATACTGTTAAGGGTCTCTTTCTTTTTCAGACTTTATCAGAGCCTTTATATGTTTCATGGAGATATCCTAGTCAAATATTCCAGTTCTAGGATGTTGATTGCCTTCTTCATGGTTGCATATTCCACGATTTTTAAATGTGTATTTCATATTACTAGTTTAGTGTTTAAAAAAAAAGATTATTATTGATTTATTTTCTAATTTGTATTTTATGTTAATGTATATTAATTTAATTTTTTAGAGCATAAATTATTTATTGATTTATTTTCCAATGTGTACGTTATATTATATGTATTTTTTTTTAAGAGCATAGGTTTTTTTTTTTGAATGTAAAGATGCATAATTTTTTTCCATAAAAAGTATTTTATTTATATGCAAGTTTTATTTTTTTAAATTTTGGTTTGAAAATATTACCCCTTTTGAAATGGATATTTTTCAATTTAGAATTATCTTCTATATAGATGGAAGTCATTTCACATGCAAATTATATGACAAGTTCTTGGATCCATCACTACTTTTGTTGCTTTTTCCTTTGTTTTAAAATGTCTTTTTGTAATTATATTTAAACAAAGAAGAAAATCTAAAGTCATGAATGACAAGGGATTTTTTTAGTAACAATTATCTTGCGGAAGAATGACAATAATGCTAGAGGAAAACACAATCAAATACATGTAATAAAAAATGTGCAACTAAGCCCCAAGAGTTAGCTCAGTTGGTCGAGTTCCCAATGCTAGGTACCTCGCTAGTTGGAAGGTCACGAGGTCAAATCTTCTCGACGCCCTTGGGGTTAAGCCTTACTTGTTTGGCCGGTGGGTAGATCCCTTTAGGTTGATCTACTTAGTTTTTTCCCGTGGATGTAGCGGCCACCCAGTGTCTATGAACCACCTTTAAAAAAATGTGCAACTAATGATATTATGAGGTAAATTGATTGAGTGAAAAATAAAATCATGTCAATTGGGTCTAGCGTAGGCGATTGAGAGAATTCTCATCTTACCTACCCAAGTTCAATTCCCACAAATGCCATGTTAAGGCCTCGATGAGTATATTGTTGACAATGCTTCAAACTTCTATAAAATCTGTTTTTCCTTGGGTACCATCCTTGGAATTTTGAGAAGTATACAATATATATAACACTAAAAAAATTGAAAAAACCAAAAATGAAGAAACTAAAAGTGGATATAACCTTCAAATATATTGGGTGAGCAATTTTGTTCACGATTTGCATGCAAAGATGTAGAATGTTGCATAAAATTTATGACAAGTCCCCCATTAGATAAATTGATGAAATGTCCATTGTCCATCTACCATCCAGCTTGGTATGTGTTGGTTGAGGGTGTGGTGGGGTGGCGAAGGGGGGGGGGGGGGGTGAATGGGGAAGGCTGTTAGAAAATCGGAAAGGCAATTTTTTTTTCTTATACTTGATAATTACTTGTGATGTTTTTGACTTCTTATCAAGTTTTCTTTATATCTTCTTTATTTAGTTCATCAAACAATTAACAAAGTGAAATCACATAAAACAATGGACACCAGATATAGGCACTATGCTAGGGCAAAACCCCCCATTGAGGGGAAAACCCAATCAAAATTATCTTCCTTTCAATAGTATTCTTTAAGACTCTTCACCCTAGACAAACACCAAACCTTCCCTACACATCAAGTCAAACTCCCAGATCTTCGACCTCTCTTC
This sequence comes from Pinus taeda, assembly GCA_000404065.3. Taxonomy (NCBI): domain Eukaryota; kingdom Viridiplantae; phylum Streptophyta; class Pinopsida; order Pinales; family Pinaceae; genus Pinus; species Pinus taeda. Next base: position 12,925 of record APFE030245259.1, read on the forward strand.
CAACAACTTTGACTATGTAGCAGCTTCTGGCATTAGGCAGCTTCCGACATCAGCAAAACTTGGAAGACTTCGATCTCCCAAACTAGGGCACAAAACAAAGAGAGAGAGACACCAAAATTTCATTTTTCTTCTTCTCCTTAGACTCCACCCAACTCACACTTCCTTCCCCTTCTACTTGACACTTCTTCCGACTCCAAGAGATATCGAACTTTCTTGTGAGAGAGTGTGCTCCAAATGAATTCAAGTTACTTCTATTTATAGGCTTCAAGGGAGGTCGAATTAATGTCATTAGGCCGACTTGATGTGGAAGATACATAAATTACATTTGACTCAATACTTAACCTTTTTACATGATTCAAAAGCCCAAGAAGGGTCTCTTTAAAAGTACATTTATTGACTCAGAATAAATCATAGAAGTCCTCAACGAGGACTTTGACCTAAAACATGGTGACCCAAGCATGAAACCCATGCTTTAATAAGTCACAATAATAATATATATATTTTTTCTTTATTCTTTAGACAAGTACATTACAAGATGACTCAAATACATTAAATGAAGACCGGACCTAATTACATTTTCCAACAAAGGCACAGGTTTATCACAACCCTTCTCATGACGTAATATAACAATTTTCATTTATCAAATTTCAAGTTTGAATAACATTACCACGTGCTACTCTATAATATTTCCATTAGCTCAACAAACAAGATTGATTGAAGGACCACATAACTTTTCTATTACATAAAGGCTTGATAAAGATAAAATCTAAGTTAAAAATATAATATGACTTTGAATATAAACAAAAATGAAATATCAAATTTCATATAACACTATTTAACAAGAAGCAAAAGGGATTGCTAAATGCCCCTTTCTTCTTATGCAACAAACAAAATGAAACTAAGTACTATTTAGTTTTCCTATTGATATCTGACTTTGAAAATAAACACAATGAAACTAACATTTTTTTGACTCGTAGAATCGACAACCTGGGTGGTCTCGTACTTGCATGACATGGAGTCGATTTCGTTCTTTATCACTATAACCACTAGTTACCCCATGCCTGTCCCTAAAATGAACATGGGTTAATCAAGGGATCAAACTAAGGACCTCATAATATTTTACATAACACATTTACATGCTTTGCTAAGTGAGCTACCCTAGAGGCTAAAACTAAAATTTTAAAGAACATTATTTAACAAACATAAATAAAAAGGGACACCAAATATCATCCTTTTCCATCAACTCAACAAACAAAACTAAATTAAAATAAGCACCATTCAATCTTTAAACCATCACAATTCAAATTTTTTTGCCATCAAATTTTAATAACAAACAACAAATAATTAAGAGAGAACTTCAATGGATTGTTAATACACTAGTGAGAAAAATAAACCTAATTCTTATTATAAAACGATAACTTGTGATTTAGAAATTAATTTGGGAATCCCTTTCAACCATGCATGAACCGTTCGATGACTACTTTAAGGTTCTAGCTAAACCCCTTTTAAATAAATTACTCTCTATCAATAAGATTTATCCTAGTGTTTCCAAATTTGTTACAGACAAAAATAACACCCATCCAAACAAACTTGTTTCAAATGAAGGTAGTTGGTTCGTATAAAAGTGACATTGACAAATCCATACTTATACCATGAAATGGTTCAAAATCATTTCTCATTTCTTTCTAGATTAATATATTTAACCAATTTTGCACTACAATTTATTCTATTTATTGCAAGGTTAGGCTCCAGACTTTTGTTATTGCTTTCAATTTTTACAAAGACATTAACCCAAAACATAGTAAAGTTTTAATTTGTTGTGGAATTTCATTTGTTCATTGTTGCAAAGTTATCAATTTTCATAGAAATAAACATATCTAAATTTTAAAGTTCATTTCTATTTATATATTAGAAAAGAACAAATTGAACTTTCTAGATTTAAATTTAAATTTTCATTCATTTTCATGTTTTAGTGAAAAAATATAAACATACAATTTTTCTCTTATTTTACAAGTTAAACTTACCATTTAGGTTGTGGACTATAGACTAATGTGTCCCTCCAATTGATATTATAGTCACACAAATGTGTCCACATGCTTCATTGGTATTTAAAATAGATATACAAAATACTGGAACTATTGTGGATGAAATTTTGATTTCCTAAAATCACTCTTATATCTTTTTATTTATAGAACTTCTAATTAATGTCCTTTCATCAACTATACCTAGAATATGTTAAAACACATGATAGGGAGAAAGAGAATAAACAAAGTACTTAAGCAATCCTACACACAATAAAAAGAAAAATAAAACTATACAATTTCCTTTCAACGCAATATAAATTGGATTTATATGTGAAATAAAAGTAAGCAAACAAATAGTTAACATAGGCACTCACAAAAGAAGAAGAAGAAACAATACCAAAGGCCAAAATAGGCTAAGGAAATACTTGACCCCTAAAAATGGCTTCTCAAGCTTGCAACACAAATGTTAGAATCACACTCTTGCATCCACTTTAATTTCTATCCATTTGTAACATGCCTATCACTAGTATCTTCTTGTCTAAACTGGGGTAAATTAGGGATTGGATCTTGTGTTGTTGGAACCATAACTTAGTTAACTTTTAAATATTAGAGTTGTGCATGGATATTACTAAGGTAAGAAGGTTGTGATTTACCATGACTATGATAAAACTTAAATCTCAACTATTACAATTAAATTTTAAGATATGTCAACAATTTTTTTCAAGAGTTAAAAACAAAACCACCAACATGCAGAGAAACACATAAGAAAAATATATGCATAATCACCAAAATAAGTTTTTTCATTGTTGAAATCAATTTAAAGACATGAAAAGCCAAATCATTAACACTTTGTTTTGTTTTGTTACAAAACTAAATAGAAACAAAAAAGGGTAAAGTTAAGAAAGCTAAAATGCAAAGCCAAATTGATGATTGCACTAGTTATCCTCATCTAGTTTACTCTTGTATTCTTCAAATGGTGTTGTCTTAAACTTACAAATGTCTCAATAATTGCATTATATAGATAAATATAACAAATGTGTTCTTCTTCATTCAATAGTATTGCAATGCCAAGACAACAATGACCTCCCTCTTCTTCTCCATCCTATCCCAATTGTAAAACAAAACAACAAATTGAGAGAGTTGCAAAACCTTAGGTCATTTGGCATAATTAAACAGAAAGTGTTAAAAATGTTTTATTTAAATTATTTCACAACTTGTAGAGGATGCAAAGAGACAAATCACCTCGCATCATTAGATATATAGGCTTGGAAACTATGTTTCCATGATCTTAATAGCCAATAATGTTCCTTCGTTGTTTTCATGATTCTTAATAGTAAAAATGTTGATTTGCTCAACTCACATGAATATAGAGACATGAGATGAAATTTCATAAAAGCAAGAGTTTATAGCAAGATAGAGTGAAACTTATTGAGTTCCAAAGGCGGATGAGTGTAAGATTGCCAAATCTTGACGAATGCAAAATCTCACAATGAAGGGCGCAGAGAAATTAAAACATGAACAACCTTGTTGACATATGTACAAACATTAAAACCCAAACATACTTCGATGATAATTGGACTATAACAACATGAAGCTAATTTAAAATAAGAGGCAAACAAAAATTCTTCCCAATTTTGGACCCTCTTTGTGAGGTATACATTAGTTTATGTTGGTTTTACTAAGAATGCCGTGATCCTCACATTAAAAAAAATAAAAAAAAATTACAAACTTTTAAAAGTGTGATCAAATTATATAAATAATTATTATAAAATAATTTAAAAGTGTGATCAAATTATATAAATAATTATTATAAAACAATTTAGATCAAATTATACAATTTACAATATTCTTAAAAAAATCATAAACCACATTACTTATAAAGAATAAAATACTTGAAACATATACAAGACTAAGTCATGTATCCATTCGCATATAAAAATATTGCATTCATTATTTTTATCGCAGTTACACTCATATTGTTTAATAGGTATTATGTTGTATATTTCATATGAAGAATATCTATATATTATTAATATTGTCAATATTCTTCATATCACTTGCAAAAACTGAATGTGGGTGGGTAAGATTCTATTCCTTCTTTCCAATCATCAAGAACAATCCTAATTAACACATATATTTTCTTATATATATATAAAAATTTAATTTGGTGTTAGAATATTTTATTGTTCATACATTTCACAACCATTAATAAGATATAAAATATAATTTCATATCATTTTTTTTAATTTATCAAAACAAATAGTTTAATAAAATTTTTTAACCAAAATATTTTTTAGTGATAATGCGAATTTTATAATTACTTTATTTTCTATTTATAAATTATATTTAACTAAAAAACAATTTAATAAAATATATTCTAAGAAAATAAATAATTGAATGAGAAATAAAATAAAAACAAAATCACAATTTAATTATCATAAAATTTAATTAGAAATATAAAATAAAAATAAAAATTATAATTTAAAATGCTATAAAACATTTTAGATCAAAACTTGGAAGGAATCACCGTGACAAAAATTAATAAATAATTTGATGGATAGATAACTAAAAAGATAAACGAATTATAAACACATTTATATTTTATATTTCATGGTGAAAAAATGTGAATGAGGGCTAACAATAACATTCCTGGTAAACCTAAAGGGAAAAAACCCAAGATGAGCATATGAGACATTTTATCTACCATCCCATTCAGGGAAAACCCCTTAGACATTCTATAAATATAACACCATTAATCAAGCTAACAAGGTTGATAGGATCCTCCTACACCACCCATTAGGGTGGAAAGGAACAGAGGAGCAAGGCACCACAAACATGAAACTTGGATTAAAATTAAACTAAAATTGGAAACCACCTAATACTGCATTCTATAATTTGAAGGTGATAAGAGCGAGAATGATGGCCAAAATAAGTACAACGTTGCCTGTACCACAAGAAAAACCTGGCGTTAGGAAGCATTTCATTACAAATAGCAAAAAGGTACAAGATGGCATGAAAGAATGAATGCCATGAATTCTTTACCAGACATGCTTGATGCCCTCTCTTGCTGTCAATTGAAAAAGTCCTCCTGCTCAGAAATCTAAACAGTTAAAAACCTCGAGTAAATATACTAGCATACTAATTGAAAAAAGTCCAATTAGATAGATTGGCCACCTTCTTGCCAGCAAACCAGAGGCTTTGCATGTTCTTTGTATATCATCGATGCAATTTAATGCCTCCCTGGTATTGGGATCATCTTTTGGAACCTGTGAATACAACATAGGTCTCTGATTTAGAAAAAAATTGTTCCTTTTAAGATGAAACTATAAAGAAATGTAATCACATTAACATTGTAGAGAAACAAAATTTCTGAAAGGGGTTCTTATAGAAGACATTGATCTATGGCTCCCAAAACTTTCTTCAAAGGTGATAGGAACTGCTTGTCAAAACAATATTCCCGAAACCAAAACAGAATCTAGGAATGTCTCCATATTCTGTATCAATCACTTCTAAATTGAACTAGTTAAAACGAGAACATTGCAAACCAGGTGCATAAGTTTTCTAGAGGTCGTATCATGAATCAATATTTCATTATCGTAACTACTAAATATATGTTCTTTTTTTCAATGTTTTTTTCTTCCGTCATAGATTTCCTCACCAAAAACACAGTAGATCGAATAAACTTTGCATTATAGGGGTAGCATCAGTGTAGAAGTACATGAACATTAAAGGATCAAGTTATTTTTTTTACAGATATGGGGCAACCTTCCATTGGACAAATTATAATGCTTAATCATACAAAGCGTTTGGATTTAAAACATGGATCAACATTTGACTTTTCAAGTTAGGCGGGAGATTTTAAAGGTCAAAATTTATCTTTAAGTTTATAAATTTTAGTGAATTTTATTAGTCTTTAATATGCAAACTATAAATTGTTTAGTGATATCTTTGTAAAAAATATTCAAATTCTTAATGATTTTATATATAGCCTATACAATTTTTTGGCAAATCTTAAGGTAAAATAATTTTATACTATATAGTTTGGGTGAATCATTTTTAGAAAAAATAGAAATTGGTGAATCTTTTGTTAAAAAAACATGAAACATTAGCCCACCGGCAAATAACGTTAAAGGCAATAGCATGAAGGTTGAAGCTACTTAGAAATTCATATCTTTTGCATCAAGCCTACATGAAAATGCTTGACCCTCACTTTCTTCTCTCCCGTCATCATCAATGGTTTGCAATCACAGCTCAATGTCATCTAATGGTTCATTAACCAATCTTTTATGGATAGATGGCTCATCATCATCATCATCAATTTGTGAAGCATCCTCAAGATCTGCATCCCACTGTGCTATAGGTCCTTGTAAATAATCTGGTGTCTTCCTTGTGAGAAGGCAAAGACTGCTGTGCACATAAACTAGTTTCTCTTTTCTTTTAGAGGTAAGCTTATTCCTCTTAATAGAGTGGATAAAACTAAATGTAGACCAATTCCTTTTTGCAATTGAAGAACTAGCAACCTAAGATAGTAAATGCATAGCAAGAGTCTGTATTTCTAGTGCATTGTCCCCATACATACTCCACCATCCACTGTGACTTCTTTGTGCCATATCCAAGAAATCTTCCTCTGTAGCTTTAGAGAAAGTGGGGCTATTGAGCAAAGCAAAATCAAGAAACCGTTCTCAAAAAATTGTTGCTTTCTCTGGTGTATACATTTTCTCTATGGCATCAATAAAGCCTTGTTTCACTTCAAGGTCATCTACTGGTGAAACTCTGTTTTCCCTCTCCAGATATCACTTTGGATTTGCTGCATAAGCATCCATATGAAGAGGTGTGTTTAACCTATTCCATCTATTTTCTATCAACTTTTGGAGTTTATTAAACAACACTAAAGAGGGCTCCCTTTGATGAATGATGGACTTGATCTTTGCAGTCATGGTATCAATTGACTCATAAATTTCCCAAAGGCAAGGGGAATCTAAATCTGCATACTTGATTAGCTCCACTATTGGAGCGATGAAAGAGACAATGTATTTCACATCAACCCACCCCTCATGCAGACCACTCAAAACTTATAATAATGACATTTAGGGCATGTTGCACCTCTAGCATATGATCAAGAATGATATAGTAGGCGACATACCTTGTATCTGCTAGTTTCAAGAACTTCCTTTTTATATAAATTCTATAAATAACTAGAGAGACATGATGGTTGCAAATGAACATTTGCACCTCTCTTGCATCCAAAATAATGCGGGTGATCCAAGAAATTTTACCAATGTCTTTGAGTGCATTATTTAAAGCATGCACACAACAATGAGTCAAAAATAAATGCTTGTACTTGCTTCGAATCATCAATCCGACAGACCTTCAAACTGGTGCAACAACTGTGATAACTTGAACTACATTTGTTGGACCAAGCTTTTTAATTGCATCCTTTAATATCTCATACTAAAAGACTGCATCCTTCATCTTTCTGGTACAATCAATTGTAGTTAAAAAGTATGGTCCAATTGGAAAGGTGACAATGATGTTCAACAAAGGCCTTTGTTGAAAATTTGTCCAATCATCCATGACGATTGAACACCCATATTCAACCCATGATTTTTTAAGGCCTTCCATCACCACCTTCATCTTTGTGACCCCTCTATCTAACAATGTTGTCCTCAATTTATTGTAACCAGGGAGTTGAAATGATGGACCAACAACAATGACTTTCTTCATCATCTCTTCGTACTGAGGGGAACAAGTAGCATTAAATGATATTCCATTGCAAAAGAAGAATTCAACCATTGCATCCTCTGCCTCATTTTTGCGTTGCACATTGAACCACACTGTCACAACAACTTTGCCTTTTTTACTTGAACTAGATTTACTTGAACCAGAACCCCCAAATAAATCAGTTGAATCTTTTTCATTGATTTCTCTTTGAGAGTACTCTTCTTTTGTGCTTAAATTTTTTGGTTTTCGAAGACAGTAAGGCTGTCCCCTATTGATAAATCTAGAGTATCGAAATTGGAGATTTCACTTCTAATGATAACTACTTGTGAATTCCTTTTACTTCTTTAGATTAGGATCTTCTCTTTACTTAGATTATTATTATGTTCTTCCTCGTCAAACAACTACCAGTGCATAAAAAATAAAGCGACAAAAGACACAAAATGTAGGCGATCAACCAGGGCCAAAACCTCTCCAACTTGAGAGGAAAACTCAAACAAATTCCTCTTCTTATAGAGACTTCAATTGACGAATACCAAGACCAAGACCCTTAACCTATTTCACCTCTCTTAGAACAAGTCACAAGGTTTCCTTGATGAGTTCCTTCTTCCTTGAATCAATGAAAGTCAAACTCCTTGCTTCTTCCTCCTTCTCGGCTCTCCTTTAGAATTTTGGTCCGTTGGAACAAATTTGCAATTTTCGGCTTGCTTCAGAAACCCTAACACGTGTGGTTGACTAACTTTCAACCTTGAATTTTCTATGCTTCAGGTGGAGACTTATTCCTTTCAAACTCGGCTTGAGATTCACCTTGAATTCCTCCTTGATTTGACCTTCAAGTATGACTATGATACTTTGACTCTTTCTACATGTTTGGACAACATATATTCTTCGCATAAGTGGAGGATTTAAGCCCTAAAACAGACCCAAACAACTTCACTCTTCCCTTCCTTATTCTCGCTAGCTATGAGGCTATCTTCCTTGACCTTTTCACACTTCTTCTAGCTTCATATTGCTTGACCAAAAATCTGCCCTACAAGTGAAGGCCGAGCTACCTATTTATAGTGGTTTCCCCATGAGAAATAAGTTGACATCTCATAGTGACAAGGGATGACATGCCTTTCTAGAGATATCTTTAGGCTGACTTGAAGGAGGTGCTTGAGCTTGGTCTTGGAGGGTTTCTTAATGACTCATTTACATATGTAACAAGCCCAATAAGGGTCTTCAAACTTTTGACATTGACTCAATGAACCTTATGACTTGATGATGAACCCTAAAGGCTCACAATGGGAGCCTTAACTAAAAACAAAATTCCTTGCTCATGAAACCCATGAGACAAGCATTACAAAAATAATTTTATTTTCTTCTTTACATCAATTACATAACATCATAATTACACATGTCATTATGAAGACCAAACCTAGTTACACTTCTCAACACTCCCTTTTGACTAGGGAGGTATTCATAATCCATACAAGGTACTTGGACATTTTCAATCTGAAGAATTCTCATAAGAAGAGTCAGATTGGTAACTCATCTATATAGCATCATATCATCTAAGACTGTCAAATAACAAGGCCTTGACTAACAACTCTATCTCTCCACAAGATCTGAGCTCAATGCTGGCGAGACTAATGATGTATAGACACCCTCATCATTGTCTCTCTCGCAACATACCCCACCTGGGTTCTCTCAGAGTATGTTCCACCAGGACTATTCTTATCTTCGGTTCCCAGTCCTCAAAGAATATCGTCCTCTATGACTACTCTTATCTTGGATGCCCTAAGTCATCCTCAAAGAGTATTAGATGCAAGATGTTTACCCAATCCTCCATTCTGTCTTCCCAAGTGAAGACAAGAATGCTGTGTCTATCTCTCCCTCTCAACTTAGGGAGGACATAACCATTCCATTGAAGGAATGTACCCAAGCTCCCTCTTAACTAGGGACTTGACCAAGCTCCCTCTTGACTAGGGACTTGCTTCCAACAACACTTTAGGTGGAGATCAAGGGGCAACCATCTGCTTGAAGAGCTCCTTACGATGTCATGGACTTATTTTCTTTATTAAGGAGTCTTCATGCTTTTGGGACTTCTTCGTAGGGTACAAACCATCCATCACTTTAATCCATGAATCAGTCATGTCATCATTCCTTTCATCGGAAAGTGATCCATTAGTTCATATCTAGTCTTCCTTCATGCGAAGCTGCCTTCTTCACGCCATGTTTCCTTAAGGATCTTACATCCTGCTACATGGGCATCGATTGAGGAAGACATCCACAGTTCTTCCCTTGGCAGCTCTGCACAAGCCCATCGAGATATCACTCAAAAATAAGAAATGAACAATAAATCAAAATTACATCTATGATGGTCTTTCATCATGACATCTTCTAGTTTGCATCAACATCTTGCATACACATCGACACATCTTCCAAAAGATTTACACTGTTAGGGGTCTCTTTCTTTTTCAGACTTTATCAGAGTCTTTATATCTTTCATGGAGATATCCTAGTAAAATATTCCAGTTCTAGGATGTTGATTGCCTTCTTTATGGTCGCATACTCCATGATCTCTTTCCTTCTTTCTTCACACATTTTTCTTCCTAGGAACTTTTAATCAAAGTTCCTCAATCATTGTCAACCACCTCATATTTCATATGAGGACGTATTATGTTGATTTCATCTAGTTAATGTGTGACCTATGCCTTGCTACATCCTTTAAGGAGGAGATCCTTTCTTTTGATCATGCTTTCAAGATAGAGCATTTATCCATGTTATCTGCGACCATATGATATGACTATTGAAGAATCTAGAGCAATTAGAGTTAATGAGATTCTTCTAGTCATGATAACTATTTGTGAGGTGTTTTTAACTTTTCTTCTTATTCCGATCTTCACTTGTTATTATTAGAGCGTATCTTCTTTTAGTTCATTAAATAGCTACCAAAACAAAGAGATAAGAACACAAGATGTTGGCTTTCTGCCAGGGCCAAAACCTCTCTCTTTGAGAGGAAAACCTGCACAAAATTCTTCTTATAGAGATTCCAATTGACGAATACCAAGACCATCACCCTTTACCTATTAGGCCACTCCAAGACCAAGACACCAATCCTTTTCTTTGTCATTGCTGAGATTATCTTCATCATTGCTGCTTCATCGAGGTCATCATTATTGTATTATAGTTGTACCATTGCTGCACCTTCACTTAGATGATTGCTGCACTCTCCCTGAGATCATCACTCTATCAATGAGGTCTCTAAATGTATGAGAGCCGCACTAAGATCTACCTTGTCACTATGTCCTCATCATGAGAGCATTTAGAATGGATGCCTAGACAGAGCGTGTTACTGTGGGATCATCACAACTATGTCAAGACTGTGTTTTTCTTCCTGCACAAAGGTCTTCTTCATCATAGGTATGCCGAGACTGTTATTGTATTTTCTCCATCATTGATTACGCCAAGAGTGTACTACTTGAGAGAGCTGTACATATGCCGAGACTGGGATTGCTTTATTAAGACTGCGAGACATCACCGAAAACAATGAGATCCTTCTTCCTTCGTAACACTTAACTACTACACTCATTCGAGATTTCTGAGCCATTGTACTTCTTGTAACTCATTCGAAATTTCAGAGACACTGTACTTCCTGTAACTCATTTGAAATTTCTGCACCCTATGACAGATCTTCGAAAATCTCAGACAAATCCGAGTTCTGCACTTTTGTTTTGCGGATACCCTAGCTGGGTATTTATAGTAGTTAGTCTCCCATATTTAGCCGACGTGTCATTGTGAATTGTTGTGTCTATTTCTTTGATTTGACATGAGTGTTCTTAATTCATTTTTGCTGGCCAACATAAGAAGAGGATTGTGCTTGTCATTTGGAGGGCTACTTGACATTGTTTATGACACAAATATATTTTTCTCATGCTCAAGAAGAGTTGCTTCATACATGACTTGACTCTTGGACATGATGACAAATCCTAAAGACATCAAGAAGGATCCTTTAACCTATGAATGGTACTTCTTGCTCATGAAACCCATGCACCAAGGCATACAAAAAAAAAAAATTTTATTCTCTTTTATTACATCATTTACATTAGTCATAATTACATGTCATTATGAACATTGAACCTAGTTACATTTTCTTCAACAATGACTCTACCATATCAAATATAAGCATACATACCTCCATTTTTTTCTTTAGGTCATTCAAACTTCCTTCAACAACTTCCTTGATTGGAAGAACTTCAATCCTTTGATTTGCTTCACTTCTTTTGTCGTCATACCATCATCCCATGTATTCCCACAAGATGAAATTCTTGATGAAACCCTTGCTTCCTTTTGATTGGTGAACCTTTCGATGAAGATTCCAATAGAGGATCTTGAATATCCTAATCTAGCAAATGTTTCTTTTTGATTGATGTATGATGAGCTTTGTGTTTTAGATGACCTTTCTCTTCTTTTTCCCATAAATGCCACTTATGCTTCTAAGAGGTTACCAAGAGCTATATCCTTCCATAATGATAGGTCCCTATAATACTAGTGATTACCCCATTACTATTGTAGTTGTATCCCTTATTAATATTGTTGAGCCCCTATTGTCCCCATATTTTTATTACTGTGCCCCATAGATCTCTCTATTGTTATTTTTGTGGCTTTATATTATTATTGTTAGGTCGACTGGGTTATATTGTGACTCCATAGACTCCTATATATAGAAATGAGTTTTTTTCATTTGAATCATCCAAGAATTGTTCATTTGTGTAATGTAAAGGAGGTTGCCCCCTCGAAGAGGCTAAATTCTAAGGCGTTAATCTCTCTTTTCTATCTTTTTGTGAGCTAGTTTCATAACATTTGGTATCAGAGCTTTGGATTCTAGGGTTTCGCTGCTCCAAATAGGTCATCGTGGCATGGAAGCTAAGATGAATGGCATGGACGCTAAAATGGATGGCATGGATGATAAGATGGAAGAATTGAAGATAAATATGAATAAGTTGCTACAAGAAATTGTCACTAATGGTGAAAGGGTAGTAAAGAAAAGTCATGATGAGAACAAAAAAAATGTTAATCATGATTCCATAGACTCTAATGTTGGATTGACGACCCACCATATTCCAAAAATCGATATGAGGAAGTTTGATGGTAAGGATCCCACAACATGGATATTACAGATGGAACAATTTTTCGATCTCAATAATGTGCAAAACACATAAAAGATACGTATTGCAACTTTATATTTAGAATCAAATCAGTTTGTATGGTATCAATGGCTTTGTTCTCGTAAACAAATTATCACTTGGGCAATTTTTACGGAAGAATTGACAACACATTATGAGGAGTTCCAAAAATTGAACATAAGGGTAAAAAATATTCCAGAGGAGCATAGGATTGATGTGTTCATAGGGAATTTAAAAGATAGTATCCAACATGATGTTCGCCTTTGGAAACCTGATTAATTAGAGAAGGCATTCAGGTTAGCAAAAAAAATGGAAAACAAAATTATGGCAACCAGGGAACATACCGGTCACAACTATAAAGATGGAAGTGTTGTTACCGCTAGCCTTCCACAACCTATAAGGTTGACACCACAATAATTGGAAGAAAAAAGAGCAAAAGGGCTTTGTTATAGTTGTGATAGCAAATACACTAAAGGTCATAAGTGTGCTGAGAAGAAAGAAATTATTCTACCATAGATTGTGAAGAGGAAGAAGAAAAGGAGCAAGAAAGGTCAAAGGAAGAGGATATACTCCAGGAACAAAGCCTAGATAAAGAAGAAATGAATATGACCATATTTTGTAATGCATTGGCTATAATTACCACTCCTCAAACCATCAAGATAGAAGGACAAATCAAGAAGAAAAAGGTAATAATGTTGATTGATTTAGAAAGTACCCACAATCTTATTCATTGTAAGGTAGCAAAAGAATTGAATTACTTCCTATATCCAGCACCAGAGTGTCAAGTGATGATTGCAAATGGAGAAACGATAAATTGCTCTGGAAAGTGCCATAATATCAAGCTATCCATGGGAGAATATGTATTGAGTAGCCCAATGCTTTCCATTCCAATGGGAGGTGCTAATGTTGTACTAGAAGTCCAATGGCTACAATCTTTGGGTACAATAGCTTTTAATTTTCAAGAAATTTTCTTGAAATTTTCTGCCGAAGGAAAGGAAGTTGAATTAAGGGGTATTGCAAGGAAACTAGGAAAGATAATAAGCTTTAACGGTATGACAAAGCTTCTAAAAAAGGAACAAAGAGGTGTAATTGCTCAATTATGTTCGCTAGATGTTTCCACATTGGAATCATCTATTTCTCCAGATCTCCAAAAAAGTCTTGGACAATCATTCCAAGGTATTTGAGACTCCCAAAGGTCTCCCACCTATTCGTGATCATGATCATGCTATTCATCTGATTCCAGGAAGTGTTCCTCCAAACATCAGGCCGTACAGATATCCTATGCCCAAAAGAGTGAAATTGAACGTATGGTTGCAGAAATGCTAGAGGCTGGTATAATTCAACTGAGTCAAAGTTCTTTCTCTGCTCCAGTAGTATTGGTGCACAAGAAGGATGGATCATGGCGCATGTGTCCGGATTATAGGGAGCTCAACAAGCTCACTATTAAAGATAAGTTTCCCATTCCTGTCATTGATGAATTACTGGATGAATTGCATGGATCATTTACTTCACCAAGTTGGATCTTCGTTCAGGATATCATCAAATCAGAATGAAGAATGAAGACATTCCGAAAACAACATTTAGAACTCTTGAGGGTATTATGAATTTTTGGTCATGCCTTTTGGCCTTACCAATGCACCTTCTACATTTCAAGGTTTGATGAATTCCATTTTCAAACCCTTCCTTAGAAAATTTGTGTTAGTATTTTTTTGATGATATACTAATCTACAACAAGTCTTGGAAGGATGATGTTGAACATGTTGACAAGGTGCTACAACTATTGGAGGAGAAACAATTATATGCAAAAAGATCCAAATGTTTCTTTGGAGTACAAGAGGTGTAATATCTGGGTCATATTGTATCTCATGAAGGAGTTAAGGTAGACCCTAGCAAAATTAAAGCCATTAAGGAATGGAAAATCCCCACATCCATAAAGCATCTGCGAGGATTTCTCGGGTTGACAGGGTATTATCGCAAGTTTGTTAAGAATTATGGGAGAATAGCAGCACCTCTAACAACATTATTGAAGAAAGATGCATTTTCATGGACTCCGGAAGCAACAAAGGCCTTTGAACATCTTAAAGAGGCAATGTGCCAAGCATCGGTCTTAGCTACACCGGACTTCACAAAAACCTTATTGTGGAATGTGATGCTTCAGGAAATGGAATTGGTGTTGTTCTAATGCAAGATGAAAGACCCATTGCTTTTGAAAGTCGTCCAATCAAGGGAAAGTTTTTACACAAAGCTATTTATGAGAAGGAAATGTTGGCAATACTCCATGCACTTAAGAAATGGTGACCTACCTAATGGGAAGACACTTCAAGGTAAAAACGGATCATGATAGCCTTAAATACTTTTTAGAACAAAGATTATCTTCTGAAGAGCAACAAAAGTGGGTCACAAAGATGTTGGGTTATGACTTTGAAATCATCTACAAAAAAGGGAAGCAAAATGTGGTGGCAGATGCACTTTCAAGAAAGGATGAGGATGTGAAAGCATTGTTGTGCGCCATTTCTATTATCCAACCAAATTGGATAAACGAAGCAAGGGAGGAATGGAAGAATGATGAAATATGTTCACTTATTCGAAAGTTACGACAAGATTCCAGTACATCTGATACATTTAGTTGGCAAAATGATTCGTTATGGTACAAAGATCGCTTGTACCTCTGTAAGAATTCGCAACTCAAACAAAAAATTCTTATGGAATTGCACACTTCTCCCTTAGGAGGGCACTCAGGATTTTTAAAGACTTACCACAAGGTTAAGGAGGAATTTTTTTGGGATGGCCTTAAATCGAATATTCAAAAGTTTGTGGCAGAATGTTTGATTTGCCAACAAAATAAAGTTGAAACAATTAAGACCCCAGGTCAATTACAACCTTTATCCATTTCAAGCCAACATTGGGAGGAGGTTTCAATGGATTTTATCACAAGTTTACCCAAGTCTGAGGGAAAGAGTGTCATCATGGTGGTAGTTGACAGATTTACCAAGTATGCACACTTTTGTGCATTATCAAATCCATTTAAAGCCAGTACAGTTTCCATGGAATTTATGGAAACAATTCAAAAGCTATATGGAAATCCAAAGATTATTGTAAGTGACAGAGATCCCATTTTCACAGGAAATTTTTGGACAGAATTATTTTCTTGTCTTGGTACTCAGTTAGCTCATAGCTCATCTTATCATCCTCAATTTGATGGGGAAACTAAGATAGTAAACAAATGTTTGGAAGGATATCTTCGTTGCTTTGTATCTGATAAACAACACAATGGGTCAAATGGTTGCCTCTGGCTGAATGGTGGTATAACACTTCCTTCCATACAGCAACAAAAATGACCCCATTTATGGCACTTTATGGGTATCAGCCACCATCCATCACATCATATTTAAGATAAAATTCTAAGGTTCAGGCAGTGGAACATCACATCGAACATCAACAACAAGTCCTCCAACTCTTAAAGGGTAACCTCGTGTTGGCACAGAATAGAATGAAACAACAGGTAGATCAACATCGTAGCAAAAGAAGTTTTGATGTAGGTGATTGGGTATTTCTACGGCTACAACCATATAAACAAATGTCCCTCAAGCAAGCTAAGAAGGATAATAAATTATCACCAAAGTATTATGGTCCGTATAAGGTGTTGCAAAAGATTGGTACTATGGCATACACATTGGAGCTTCTTGCAGCGTCTCGAGTGCACCCAGTTTTCCATGTTTCATGTTTAAAGAAGGTTATAGCCGACAAGCTCTCAGTTCAAAGAATATTGCTAGAACTTGACGAGGAAGGAAAAATTATATTGGAACCAGAAGTAGTCGCAGAAACAAGAACTCGACAGCTACGAAATCGATCAATTTCAGAGTATCTCATTAAGTGGAAGAACTTATCCGCTGAAAATTCCACATGGGAGGATGAGAATTTTATACAGAAGCATCCAGAACTACTCAAGCGTTGAGGACAACACTTTTTTGAAGGAGAGGGGCATGTTAGGTCCCTATAATACAAGTGATTACCCCATTACTATTGTAGTTGTATCCCTTATTAATATTGTTTAGCCCCTATTGTCCCCATATTTTTATTACTGTGCCCCATAGAATCCCTCTATTGTTATTTTTGTGGCTTTATATTATTATTGTTAGGTCAGCTGGGTTATATTGTAACTCCATAGACTCCTATATATAGAAATGAGGTTTTGTCATTTGAATCATCCAAGAATTGTTCATTTGTGTAATGTAAAGGAGGTTGCCCCTCGAAGAGGCTAAATTCTAAGGCGTTGGTGTCTCTTTTCTATCTTTTTGTGAGCTAGTTTCATAACACAGACTTCTATTTCATCCATCTTTCATGCTTCTCTATGCTGATGTTACGAGCTCTTACTTTCAATGCTTCTATGATGCCATGATGCATCCTATCATTATGATAGCCATAAAAAACTTGAAAAGATGAACCTGAAAAGAGCTAGGTGAGGAAAACTATTTCAATCATAGTAGAGATCTCTTACTTCCTCTTTCTTGGACTTCTTCTCTACCTCTTTTGATATGATCCTGCTTAGGACAATCTCTTTTGTAATGCCCATATTGTTGACATCCACAACATTGAACCTTAGCCAGGTTCTTCTTTTTTTGAGGACCAAATTTTCCAGTGTTTCCTTTTCTCTTTGTCATAACAACGTATGCTTGATTTTGCTCACTTGATCCCACATCAATTTTAGCCTTCAACCTGGATTCTTCAATCTTGCATACTGACCATAGATCCTGGAATGGAGTAGCTTCTTTCTTCCCATAAATACTTGAAGTAAAGTTACCCCACTCCTCTGGTAGAGCATTTAATACTACAGTGGTCATCTCCTTATCAGGGATTATTTCACCCAGATCTTGAAGTTGATCCCTTATTTTAGATATCCTCATAAAGTATGAGGCTATTCCTTCTTCTTTTGATATCCTTAGCTTGTAGAGTTGTTGTCTTAGAGAGATAATTTCTTGTAGAGTTGTTGTCTTAGAGAGATAACTTCTCTCGTAGTTCCAATAGAAAACAACTCTACCAATTTGCCATATATTTCTTTTGAGGTGTCGAGTTTAGATACATATGGAATGAGGGGATCCTTGAAGGATTCTATGAGAATCCTTTGAGCCCTTACTTCCCCTTTCATAAACTTTGCAAGTGCTTGAGCATCTTCTTTCAAAGGTTTGGTGATAGATCCTTTGACATGATCCGTAACCTCATTTTCAATGAGATTCAAATCTGTTCTCTTCTTCCATGTAAGATAGTTTGAAGCCCCAACCAATTTGTTAATTTCCTTGCAAAAAGACATTTTGACAGATTCAAACATAAATATACTTACTTGTGAACATGCTTCTTCCACTTGTTGCCTCCTTGAATTTGTTGATAATATAGATGATAGAGAACTTCTACTTGATGAAGATATATCTCTTCAAGAGTGATCCTTGAATCCACAAAAAAGGAGATCACTTTAGATCCTTTGATGGTGATGTCCTTGTTGATGATAATCAATGATGACTTCTTGATGATGTCTTCAATGGTAAGGACCTTGCTTCAATGAAAGGGAGATCGCCTTAGAATCTTTTGAAGATAATGACAACGTCCTAGATCTTGCTTCTCTGGGATGCATAGTCTTCAAGATTTGTAGGTCTCTTTTAACTTGAATAGGTCTTTTGATGATGAATTGAGGATCCCAAGACTTCTACTAGTGTAGAATTCTTCTTCGATCTAGGGTTTTGATACTTCTTTGTAGATCTTGACTCCAAGATGATTTTCTTAGATTTGTGTTGATATCTTTCTTGAGATTTGATCCTTGAGTGTCCCTTGATAAGATGCCCTTCCTTATTATTGCAATTTATTCTATTTATTGCAAGGTTGGGCTCCACTAATGTTTGACTTTTGTTATTGCTTTCACTTTTTACAAAGACATTAACCCAAATCATAGTAAAGTTTTAATTTGTTGTGTAATTTCATTTGTTCATTGTTGCAAAGTTATCAATTTTCATAGAAATAAACATATCTAAATTTTAAAGTTCATTTGTATTTATATATTAGAAAAAAACAAATTGAAATTTCTAGATTTGAATTTGAATTTTTATTCATTTTCATGTTTTAGTGAAAAAATATAAATATACAAATTTTCTCTTATTTTACAAGTTAAACTTACCATTTAGGTTGTGGACTATAGACTAATGTGTCCCTCCAAGTGATATTATAGACACGAAAATATGTCCAAATGTTTCATTGGTATTTAAAATAGATATACAAAATACTGGAACAATTGTGGTTGAAATTTTGATTTCCTAAAATCACTCTTATATCTTTTTACTTATAGAGCTTCCAATTAATGTCCTTTCATCAACTATGCCTAGAATATGTTAAAACACATGATAGGGATAAAGAGAAAAAACAAAGTACTTAAGCAATCCTACACAATAAAAAGAAAAGTAAAACTATACAATTTCCCTTCAATGCAATATAAAATGGATTTATATGTGAAATAAAAGTAAGCAAACCAATAGTTAACATAGGCACCCACAAAAGAAGAAGAAGAAGCAATACCAAAGGCCAAAATAGGCTAGGGAAATACTTGACCCCTAAAAATTGCTTCTCAAGTTTGCAGCACAAATGTTAGAATGCCACTTCCTGCATCCACTTTAATTTCTATCTGTTTGTAACATGCCTATCACTAGTATCTTCTTGTCTAGACTGGGGCAAATTAGGGATTTGGATCTTGTGTTGTTGGAACCATAACTTAGTTAACTTTTAAATATTAGAGTTGTGCATGGATATTATTAAGGTAAGAAGGTTGTGATTTACCATAACTATGATAAAACTTAAATCTCAACTATTACAATTAAATTTTAATATATGTCAACAATTTTTTTTCAAGAGTTAAAAACAAAACCACCAACATGCAAAGAAACACATAAGAAAAATATATGCATAATCACCAACATAAATTTTTTCATTGTTGAAATCAATTTAAAGACATGAAAAGCCAAAGCATTAACAATTTTTTTTGTTTTTTTTATTGTTACAAAACTAAATAGAAACAAAAAAGGGTAAAATTAAGAAAGCTAAAATGCAAAGCCAAATTGATGATTGCACTAGTTATCCTCATCTAGTTTACTCTTGTATTCTTCAAATGGTGTTGTCTTAAACATACAAATGTCTCAATAATTGCATTATATAGATAAATATAACAAATGTGTTCTTCCTCATTCAATAATATTCCAATGCCAAGACAACAATGACCTCCCTCTTCTTCCCCATTCTATCCCAATTGTAAAACAAAACAACAAATTGCGAGAACTGCAAAACCTTAGGTCATTTGGCATAATTAAACAAAAAGGGTTAAAAATGTTTTATTTAAATTATTTCACAACTGTATGAGTATGCAAAGAGACAAATCACCTCACATCATTAGATATATAGGCTTAGAAACTATGGTTTCATGATTCTTAATAGCCAACAATGTTCTTTGTTGTTTTCATGATTCTTAATAGTAAAAATGTTGATTCGTTCAACTCACATGAATATAGAGACATGTGATGAAATTTCATAAAAGCAAGAGTTTATAGCAAGATAGAGTGAAACATATTGAGTTCCAAAGGTGAATGAGTGTAAGATTGCCAAAACTCAACGAATGCAAAATCTCACAATGAAGAGCATAGAGAAATTAAAACATGAACAACCTTGTTGACATATGTACAAACATTAAAACCCAAACATACTTTGATGGCAATTGGACTATAACAACATGAAGCTAATTTAAAATAAGAGGCAAACAAAAATACTTCCCAATTTTGGACCCTCTTTGTGCAGTATACATTAGTTTATGTTGGTTTTACTAAGAATGCCATGATCCATAAATGTGGGTAGCATCCCTTAGGTTTCCTCACATTTAAAAAATAAACGAAATAAAATAAGAAATAAAATAAAAAAAATTTACAAACTTTTAAAAGTGTGATCAAATTATATAAATAACTATTATAAAACAATTTAAAAGTGTGATCAAATTATACAATTTACAATATTCTTAAAAAAATCATAAAACACATTACTTATAAAAAATAAACACTTGAAACATATACAAGACTAAGTCATGTATCCATTCCCATATAAAAATATTGCATTTATTATTTTTATTGCAATTACACTCATATTTCATATTTTTTAATAGGTATTACGTTGTATATTTCATATGAAGAATATCTATATATTATCAATATTCTTCATATCACTTGCAAAAACTGAATGTGAGTGGGTAATATTCTATTCCTTCTTTCCAATCATAAAGAACAATCTTAATTAACACATAATTTTCATATATATATATATATATATATATATATAATTTTATTTTTGAATAATAGTTAGAATATTTTATTATTCATACGTTTTGTAACTTATGAATAAGATATAAAAAATAAATTCATATCATTTTTTTTTTTTTAATTTATCAATATAAATAATTTAATCCAAATATGTTTATTAGGTGGATAATGTTGAATTTTATTATTACCTTATTTCTATTTATAAATTATTATTTAACTAAAAAACAATTTAATAAAATATATTCTAAAAAATAAATAATTGAATGAGAAATAAAATAAAAAATAAATCACATTTAATATTATCATAAAATTTAATTCAAAGTATAAAATAAAAATAAAATTATAATTTAAAATGATGATAAAACATTTTAGATCAAAACTTGGAGGGAATCACTGTGACAAAAATTAATACATAATTTGATAGATAGATAACTAAAAAGATAAACGAATTATAAACACATTTATATTTTATATTTCATGGTGAACAAATGTGAATGAGGGCCAACAATAACATTCCTAGTAAACCTAAGGGGAAAAAACCCAATATGAGCATATGAGACATTTTATCTACCATCCCATTCAGGTAAATCCCTTAGACATTTTATAAATATAACACCATTAATCAAACTAACAAGGTTGATAGGATCCTCCTACACAACCCATTAGGATAGAAAGGAACAGAGGAGCAAGGCACCACAAACATGAAGCTCGGATTAAAATTAAACTAAAACCAGAAACCACCTAATATTGTATTCTATAATTTGAAGGTGATAAGAGCGAGAATGATGGCCAAAATAAGTACAACAATTGCCTGTACCACAAGAAAAACCTGGTGTTAGGAAGCATTTCATTACAAATAGCAATAGGGTGCAAGATGGCATGAAAGAATGAATGCCACAAATTCTTTACCAGACATGCTTGATGCCCTCTCTTGCTGTCAATCGAAAAAGTCCTCCTGCTCAGAAATCTAAACAGTTAAAAACCTAGAGTAAATATACTAGCATACTAACTGAAAAAAGTCCAATTAGATAGATTGGGCACCTTCTTGCCAGCGAACCAGAGGCTTTGCATGTTCTTTGTATATCATCGATGCAATTTAATGTCTCCCTGGCATTGGGATCATCTTTTGGAACCTGTGAATACAACATAGGTCTTTGATTTAGAAAAATAAATTGTTCCTTTTAAGATGAAACTATAAAGAAATGTAATCACATTAACATTGAAGAGAAATGACATTCCTAAAAGGGGTTCTTATAGAAGACACTGATCTAGGAATGTCTCCATATTCTGTATCAATCACTTCTAAATTGAACTAGTTAAAATGAGAACATCGCAAACTAGGGGTAGAAGTTTTCTAGAGGTTGTATCATGAATCAATATTTCGTTACTGTAACTACTAAATATATGTTATTTTTTTCAATGTTTTTTTTCTTCTGTCGCAGATTTCCACACCAAAAACACAATAGATCCAATAAACTTTGCATTATAGGGGTAGTATCAATGTAGAAGTACATGAACATTAAAGGATCAAGCTAATTTTTTTGCAGATATGGGGTGACCATCCATTGGACATAAATTATAATGCTTAATCATACAAAGCATTTGGATTTAAAAAATGGATCAAAATTTGACTTTTCAAGTTAGATGGGAGATTTTAAAGGTCAAAATTTATCTTTAAGTACATAAATTTTAGTGAATTTTATTAGTTTTTAATATGCAAACTATAAATTGTTTAGTGATATTTTTGTAAAAATATTCAAATTCTTAATGATTTTATATATAGCCTATATAATTTTTTGGCGAATCTTAAGGTAAAATAATTTTATGCTATATAGTTTGGTTGAATAATTTTTAGAAAAAATGGAAATTGGTGAATCTTTTGTTTAGAAAAACATGAAAAATTAGACCACCGGCAAATAACACTAAAGGCAATAGCATGAAGGTTGAAGCTACTCAGAAATTCATATCTTCTACATCAAGCATATATGAAAATGCTTGAGCCTCACTTCTTTCCCGTCATCATCAATGCTTTGCAATCACAGCTCAATGTCATCTAATGGTACATTAAACAATCCTGTATGGATAGATGGCTCATCATCATCATCATCATCAATTTGTGAAGCATCCTCAGGATCTGCATCCCACTGTGCTGTAGGTCCTTGTAAATACTCTGGTGTCTTCCTTGTAAGAAGGCAAAGACTGTTATGCACATAAACTAGTTTCTCTTTTCTTATAGAGGTAAGTTTATTCCTCTTAATAGAGTGGATAAAACTAAATGTAGACCAATTCCTTTTTGCAGTTGAAGAACTAGCAACCTAAGATAGTAAATGCATAGCAAGAATTTGTATTTCTAGTGCATTATCCCCATACATACTTCACCATCCACTGGGACTTCTTTGTGCCATATCCAATAAATCTTCCTTTGTAGCTTTAGAGAAAGTGAGGCTACTGAGCAAAGCAAATCAAGAAACCGTTCTCAAAATATGGTTGCTTGCTCTGGTGTATACATCTTCTCTATGGCATCAATAAAGCCTTGTTTCACTTCAAGGTCATCTATTGGTGAAACTCTGTTTTCCCTCTCCACATCACTTTGGATTAGGTGCATAAGCGTCCATATGAAGAGGTGTGTTTAACCTATTCCATCTCTTTTCTATCAAATTTTGGAGTTTATTAAATAACCCCAAAGAGGGCTCCCTTTGATGAATGATGGACTTGATCTTTCCAATCATGATATCAATTGACTCATATATTTCCCCAAGGCAAGGGAAATCTGAATCTGCATAATTGATTAGCTCCACTATTGGAGCGTTGAAAGAGACAACGTATTTCACATCAACCCACCAATCATCATTCAACACCAATTGCCTTACCTTCTTTCCCCAATTTATTTTGAATTCCCCCCATGTAGACCACTCAGAACTTATAACAATGGCCTTTAGGGCATGTTGCACCTCTAGCATATGATCAAGAAGGGTATAGTAGAAAACATACCTTGTATCTGCTAGTTTCAAGAACTTCCTTTTTATATAAATTCTATAAATAGCTAGAGAGACATGATAGTTGCAAATGAACATTTGCACCTCTTACATCCAAAATAATGCGGGTGATCCAAGAAATTTTACCCATGTCTTTGAGTGCATTATTTAAAACATGCACACAATAATGAGTCGAAAATAAATGGTTGTACTTGCTTCGAATCATCAATCCGACATACCTACAACCTGACGCAACATCTGTGATAACTTGAACTACATTTGTAGGACCAAGCTCTTTGATTGCATCCTTTAATTGAACACCCATATTCAACCCATGATTTTTTAAGGCTTCCATCACCCCCTTCATCTTTGTGACCTCTTTATCTAACAATGTTGTCCTTAATTTATTGTAACTAGGGGGTTGAAATGGACCAACAACAATGACTTTCTTCATCATCTCTTCGTACTGAGGGGAACAAGTGGCATTAAATGGTATTCCATTGCAAAAGAAGAATTCAGCCATTGCATCTTCTGCCTCATATTTGCGTTGCACATTGAAACACACTGTCACAACAACTTTGCCTTTTTTACCTGAACTAGATTTACTAGAACCAAAACCCCCAAATAAATTAGTTGAATCTTTTTCATTGATTTCTCTTTGAGAGTACTCTTCTTTTGTGCTTAAATTTTTTGGGTTTTGAAGACAGTAAGGCTGTCCCCTGTTGATAAACCTAGAGCATCAGAATTGGAGATTTCACTTCTAATGATAACTACTTGCGAATTCCTTTTACTTCTTTAGATTAGGATCTTCTCTTTACTTAGATTATTATTATGCTCTTCCTCGTCAAACAACTACCAATGCATAAAAAATAAAGAGACAAGACACAGAATGTAGGCGATCAACTAGGGCTAAAACGTCTCCAACTTGAGAGGAAAACCCAAACAAATTCTTCTTCTTATAGAGACTTCAATTGACGAATACCAAGACCAAGACCCTTGACCTATTTCACCCCTCCAAGACCAAGTCACAAGGTTTCCTTGATGAGTTCCTTCTTCCTTGAGTCAACGAAAGTCAAACTCCTTGCTTCTTCCTCCTTCTTAGCTCTCCTTTAGAATTTCGGTCCCTTGGAACAAATTTGCAACTTTCGGCTTGCTTCAGAAATCCTAACACGTGGTTGACTAACTTTCAACCTTGAATTTTCTACGCTTAAGGTGGAGACTTCTTCCTTTCAAACTCGGCTTGAGATTCACCTTGACTTCCTCCTTGATTTGACCTTCAAGTATGACTATGATACTTCAAATCTTTCTACAGGTTCAGACAACATAGATTCTTCGCACAAGTGGAGGATTTCAGCGCTAAAATAGACCTAAACAACTTCACTCCTCCCTTCCTTCTTCTCGCTAGCTATGAGGCTATCTTCCTTGACCTTTTCACACTTCTTCTAGCTCCAGATTGCTTGATCGAAAACTTGCCCTACAAGTGAACGATGCTCTGCCTATATATAGTGGTTTTCCCTTGAGAAATACGCTGACATCTCCTAGTGACAAGGGACGACATGCCTTTCTAGAGATATCTTTAGGCCGACTTGAAGGAGGTGCTTGAGCTTGGTCTTGGAGGGTTTCTTAATGACTCATTTACATATGTAACATGCCCAATAAGGGTTTCTTTTGACATTGACTCAATGAACATTATGACTTGATGACTAACCCTAAAGGCTCACAATGGGAGCCTTAACTAAAAATAAAATTCCTTGCTCATGAAACCCATGAGACAAGCATTACAAAAATAATTTTATTTTCTTCTTCACATCAATTACGTAAAATCATAATTACACATGTCATTATGAAGTCCGAACCTAGTTACACTTTTCAACACTCCCTTTTGACTAGGGAGGTATTCATAATCCGTACAAGGTACTTGGACATTTTCAATCTGAAGAATTCTCATAAGAAGAGTCGAATTGGTAACCCATCTGTATAGCATCATATCATCCAGGATTGTCAAATAACAAGGCCTTGACTAACAACCCTATCTCTCCACAAGATCTAAGCTCAATGCTGGCGAGACTAATGATGTATAGACACCCTCATCATTGTCTCTCTCGTAACATACCCCACCTAGGTTCTCTCAAAGTATGTTCCACCAAAACTATTCTTATCTTCGATTCCCAGTCCTCAAAGAATATCGTCCTCTATGACTACTCTTATCTTGGATGCCCTAAGTCATCCTCAAAGAGTATCAGATGCTAGATGTTTGCCCAATCCTCCATTCTATCTTGCCAAGTGAAGACAAGAATGATGTGTCTATCTCTCCCTCTCAACTTAGTGAGGACATAACCATTCCATTGAAGGAATGTACCCAAGCTCCCTCTTAACCAGGGACTTGACCAAGCTCCCTCTTGACTAGGGACTTGCTTCCAACAACTCTTCAGGTGGAGATCACGGGACAACCAACTGCTTGAAGAACTCCTCCTTACGATGTCATGGACTTCTTTTCTTTATTAAGGAGTCTTCATGCTTTTGGGACTTCTTCGTAGGACAGAAACCATCCATCACTTTCATCCATGAGTCAGCCATGTCATCATTCATTTCATCGGAAAGTGATCCATTAGTTCATATCTAGTCTTCCTTCATGCGATGCTGCCTTCTTCATGCCATGTTTCGTTAAGGATCTTACACCCTGCCACATGGGCATTAGTTGAGGAAGACATCCACAGTTCTTCCCTCGGCAGCTCTGCATAAGCCCATCCAAATATCACTCAAAAATAAGAAATGAACAGTAAATCAAAATTACATCTATGATGGTCTTTCATCATGACATCTTCTAGTTTGCATCAACATCTTGCATACACATTGACACATCTTCCAAAAGATATACACTGTCAAGGGTCTCTTTCTTTTTTAGACTTTATCAGAGTCTTTATATCTTTCATGGAGATATCCTAGTCAAATATCCCAGTTCTAGGATGTTGATTGCCTTCTTCATGGTTGCATATTCCACAATCTCTCTCCTTCTTTATTCACACATTTTTCTTTCGAGGAACTTTTAATCAAAGTTCCTTCAATCATTGTCAACCGCCTCATATTTCATATGAGGACATATTATGTTGATTTCATTTAGTTAATGTGTGACCCACGCCTTGCTACATCCTTTAAGGAGGAGATCCTTTCTTTTGATCATGCTTTTAAGATAGAGCATTTATCCATGTTATCTGCAACCATATGGCATGACTATTGAAGAATCTAGGGAAATTAGAGTTAATGAGATTCTTCTAGTCATGATAACTATTTGTGAGGTGTTTTAAACTTTTCTTCTTATTCCAATCTTCAGTTGTTATTATTAGAGTGTATCTTCTTTTAATTCATAAAATAGCTACCAAAACAAAGAGACAAGAACACAAGATGTTGGCTTTCTGCCAGGGCCAAAACCTCTCTCTTTGAGAGGAAAACGCGCACAAAATTCTTCTTATAGAGATTCCAATTGAGGTATACCAAGACCATCACCCTTTAAAAATACCTATTAAGCCACTCCAAGACCAAGACACCAATCCTCTTCTTTGTCACTGCTGAGATTATCTTCATCACTGCTGCTTCATCGAGGTCATCATTATTGTATTACAGTTGTACCATTGTTGCACCTTCACCTAGATGATTGCTGCACTCTCCCTGAGATCATCACTCTATCAATGAGGTCTCTAAATGTATGAGAGCTGCATTAAGATCTACCTTGTCACTATGTCCTCATCATGAGAGCATTTAGAATGGATGCCTAGATAGAGCGTGTTACTGTGGGATCATCACAACTATGTTAATATTGTGTTTTTCTTCCTGCACAAAGGTCTTCTTCATCATAGGTATGCCAAGAGTGTTATTGTATTTTCTCCATCATTGATTACGCCGACACTGTACTACTTGAGAGAGCTGTACATATGTCGAGACCGGGACTGCTTTATTAAGACTACGAGACATCATCGAAAACACAAAGATCCTTCTTCCTTTATAACACTTAACTACTGCACTCATTCGAGATTTCTGAGCCATTGTACTTCTTGTAACTCATTCGTAATTTCAAAGACACTGTACTTCCTGTAACTCATTCGAAATTTCTGCACCCTATGACAGACCTCCGAAAATCTAAAACAAATCTGAGTTCTACACTTCTGTTTTGTGGATACCCTAGCTAGGTATTTATAGTAGTTAGTCTCCCATATTTAGCCGACGTGTCATTGTGAATTATTGTGTCTATTTCTTTCAGCCGACATGACTGTTCTTAATTCATTTTCGCTGGCCGACATAAGAAGAGGATTGTGCTTGTCATTTGGATGGCTACTTGACATTGTTTATGACACAAATATATTTTTCTCATGCTCAAGAAGAGCTGCTTCATACATGGCTTGACTCTTTGACATGATGCCAAATCCTAAAGACACCAAGAAGAATTCTTTGACCTATGAATGGTACTTCTTGCTCATGAAACCCATGCAACAAAGCATAAAAAAAAGTTATATATATTCTCTTTTATTACATCATTTACATTAGTCATAATTATATGTCATTATGAAGACCGAACCTAGTTACATTTTCTTCAACAATGACTCTACCATATCGAATACAAGCATACATACCTCATTTTTTTTTTCTTTAGGTCATCCAGACTTCCTTCAACAACTTCCTTGATTGGAAGAACTTCAATCCTTTTTTTCTACTTCACTTGTTTTATTGTCATACCATCATCCCATGTATTCCCACAAGATAAATTTCTTGATGAAACCCTTGCTTCCTTTTGATTGGTGAACCTTCCGATGAAGATTCCAATAGAGGATCTTGAATATCCTCATCTAACAAATGTTTCTTTTTGACTGATGTATGATGAGCTTTGTGCTAGATGACCTTTTTCTTCCTTTTCCCATAAATGCCACTTATGCTTCTAAGAGGTTACCAAGAGCTATATCCTTCCATAGACTTCCATTTCATCCATCTTTCATGCTTCTTTATGATGATGTTACGAGCTCTTGCTTTCAATGCTTCTATGATTCCATGATGCATCCTATCATTATGATAGCCATAAAAAACTTGAAAACATGAACTTGAAAAGAGCTAGGTGAGGAAGACTATCTCAATCATAGTAGAGATCTCTTACTTCCTCTTTCTTGGACTTCTTTTCAACTTCCTTCACTTCCTCGATGATATGGGCTTCTTCTCTACCTCTTTTGATATTATCCTGCTTAGGACAATCTCTTTTGTAATGCCCATATTATTGACATCCACATCATTGAACCTTAGCCAGACTCTTCTTCTTTTTTTGAGGACCAAATTTTCCAGTCTTTCCTTTTCTTTTTGTCATAACAACAAAGGCTTGATTTTGTTCACTTGATCCCACATCAATTTTAGCCTTTAGCTTAGATTCTTCAATCTTGCATAGTGACCATAGATCCTGGAATGGAGTAGCTTCTTTCTTCCCATAAATACTTGAAGTAAAGTTACCCCACTCTTTTGGTAGTGCAGTTAATACTACAGTGGTCATCTCCTTGTCAGACAATATTTCACCCAGATCTTGAAGTTGATCCCTTATTTCAGATATCCTGATAAAGTATGAGGCTATTCCTTCTTCTTTTGATATCCTTAGCTTGTAGATTTCTTGCCTTAGAGAGATAACTTCTCCTGCAGTGCTTATAGAAAACAACTCTACTAATTTGTCATATATTTCTTTTGAGGTGTCGAGTTTAGATACATATGGAATGAGGGGATCCTTGAAGGAATCTATGAGAATCCTTTGAGCCCATGCTTCCACTTTCATAAAATTTGCAAGTGCTTGAGCATCTTCTTTCAATGGTTTGGTGATAGATCCTTTGACATGATCCATAACCTCATTTTCAATGAGATTCAGATTTGTCCTC
Source organism: Pinus taeda (assembly GCA_000404065.3). NCBI lineage: Eukaryota > Viridiplantae > Streptophyta > Pinopsida > Pinales > Pinaceae > Pinus > Pinus taeda. Next base: position 43,043 of record APFE030245259.1, read on the forward strand.
TTCTTCCATGTAAGATAGTTTGAAGCCCCAACCAATTTGTTAATTTCCTTGCAAAAAGACATTTTGACATATTCAAACATAAATATAATTACTTGTGAACATGCTTCTTCCACTTGTTGCCTCCTTGAATTTGTTGATAATATAGATGATAGAGAACTTCTACTTGATGAAGATATATCTCTTCAAGAGTGACCCTTGACTCCACAAAAAAGGAGATCACTTTAGATCATTTGATGGTGATGTCCTTGTTGATGATAATCAATGATGACTTCTTGATGATGTGTTCAATATTAAGGACCTTGCTTCAATGAAAGGGAGGTCGCCTTAGAATCTTTTGAAGATGATGACAACGTCCTAGATCTTGCTTCTCTTGGATGCACAATCTTCAAGATTTGTAGGTCTCTTTTAACTTGAGTAGGTCTTTTGATGATGACTTGAGGATCCCAAGACTTCTGCTAGTGTAGACTTCTTCTTCGATCTAGGGTTTTGATACTTCTTTGTAGATCTTGACTCCAAGATGATTTTCTTAACTTTGCTTTGATGCCTTTATTGAGATTTGATCCTTGAGTGTCCCTTGATAAGATACCCTTCCTTGACCTTTGTTAGGTCCCTATACTACTAGTGTAACCCCTTATTATTATTAGTACAACCCCCTTATTATATTGTTGTGCCTATGTAGTCCCCATATTGTTATTATTGTGCTCCATAAAAGCCTGCTATTGTTATTATTGTGCCCTTACATTATTATTGTTATGTCAGCTCTGATTATATTATGACCCCTTAGACTCCTATATATAGAAAGGAAGTCTTTTCATTTGTATCATCCAAGAATTGTTCATTTGTGTAATGTAAAGGAGGTTGTCCCCTTGAAGAGGCTTATTTCTAAGGCGTTGATCTATCTTTTCTATCTTTTTGTGAGCTGGTTTCATAACATTTGGTATCAGAGCTGTGGATTCTAGGGTTTTTCTGCCCCAAAGAGGTCATCGTGGCATTTTCGCTACAAAGTTTCAAAATCTAAAATAAACCCATTTGAGATTGGTCTGAACCTCGTGTCCATATTTCAGATATTTTCTCGCTATATTTTCGGAGATATGATTTGAGGAAGTTAGGGTTTTTGCAAGCTCTAGAATTTCATCTAAAATAGGTCATCGTGGAATTTTCGCTATAACTCTTTCGCTACGAAGTTTCAGAAGCTAAACAAAAAACCCATTTGAGCCGAAATCGATCTGAACCTCGGCTCCGAATTTCAGATCCTGTCTCGCTATATTTTCGGAGATATAATTTGAGGAAGTTAGGATTTTTGCTGACCCCCGAATTACATTCCAAAAGGGTCACCTTGGGAAAATCATCATAACTTTTGTTCTGAGCATCAGATTGAAATTTCGTAATAAGCTTCAGAAAGAGGACTGCATGTAGTTTTCTGTATATCAGTTTTAGGTACTAAGGTCGAAACAGTGAGACACGACACGTTGTACAAGTTCGCTCTACTGAACTAGTCTATAATCAGGTCACTGTGGGAGATTTTACATAACTCTTTCTTAGATAATCAAATTCTGATTAGATTTGCGGGGTTAGAAAGAGAACTCAGAGAGCTACCGCAGGAAGAAATTTCAGAACTTGGAGATCTGAAATTACAGAGTTACAATCGTTTCAAGATCGAGCTTCTAAAATCAAGAAAAATCGAGATGAGAAAGTTTGATGGCAAGAATCTAGTAAATTTGATACTACAAATGAAGAAATATTTTGATCTACATGATGTACCACAGTTACAAAATGTATATATTGCATCTTCATATTTATAACAAGATCAATTTTTATGGTATAAAGGGCTTTGTTCTCGTAAACTACTTGTTACGTGGTCAATTTTCACAGAGGAAATTATAGCACATTATGAGGATAGAAAGAGCAACATCTTTAGAGAAACACCACAACAATTGGAAGAAAAAAGAGAAAAAGGGCTTTGTTACAAAGTGGAAAGAAAAATTATGGCAACAAGGAAGTCTACCCCTCAGAACTATAAAGATGAAAGTGTTGTTTCTCTTAGCTTTTCACAACCTACAAGGGTTACACCACAACAATTGGAAGAAAAAAGAGAAAAAGGGCTTTGTTACAATTGTGATAAAAAATACATTAAAGGTCATAAGTGTGCTGAGAAAAAATTATTTTACATTGATTATGGAGAGGAAGAAGAAAAGGATCAAGACACGTCAAAAGAAGAGTATATACACCAGGAACCAACCCCGGAGAAAGAAGAAATGAATCCGACCACATCTTGTAAAGCATTGGAAATAATTACTACTCCTCAAACTCTTAAGATAGAAGGACATGTCAAGAAGAAAAAGATTCAAGAAGTGAAAGACCACATCAAGAAAGAAGAAATGAATCCAACCATATCTTGTAATGCAATGGCCGGAATTACCACTTCTCAAACTATTAATATAGAAGGACATATCAAGAAGAAAAATGTTCAAGAAGTGAAAGATCACATAGAGCATTAAGAAATGAATCCGACCATATCTTGTAATGCACTGAAAGAAATTACCACTCCTCAAACTCTAAATTTAGAAGGACATATCAAGAAGAAAAATATTCAAGTAGTGAAAGATCGTATCGAGCATCAACAACAAGTTCTCCAACTTTTAAAGAATAATGCCACTTTGGTGCAGAATCGAATGAAACAACAGGCAGATCAACATCGCAATGAAAGAAGTTTTGATGTAGGCGATTGGGTATTTTTATGGTTACATACATACAAACAAATGTCCCTCAAGAAATCTATTTATGAGAAGGAAATGTTGGCAATACTACACGCACTTAAGAAATGGCAACCTTACCTAATGGGAAGACACTTCAAGGTAAAAACGGATCATGATAGTATTAAATACTTATTAGAACAAAGATTATCCTCTGAAGAGCAACAAAAATGGGTCACAAAGATGTTGGGTTATGACTTTGAAATCATCTACAAAAAAGGGAAGCAAAATGTTGTGGCAGATGCACTTTCAAGAAATGATGAGGATGTGGAAGCATTGTTGTGTGCCATTTCTATTATCCAACCAGATTGGATAAACGAAACAAGGTATGAATTGAAGAAGGACGAAGAAGTGTGGCCACTCATTCAAAAGTTGTAGAAGATCCCAATTCAAACAATATTGCCAGAACTTGACAAGGAAAGAAAAATCATATTGGAGCCTGGAGTAGTCATAAAAACAAGAACTCGACAACTATGAAATCGATCAGTTTGAAAGTATCTCATCAAGTGGAAGAATTTACCAGCTGAAGATTCCACATGAGAGGACAAGAATTTTATACAAGAGCATCAAGAACTACTCAAGAGTTGAGGACAACACTTTTTGAAGTAGAGGGGCATGTTAGGTCCCTATACTACTAGTGTAACCCCTTATTGTTATTAATACAACCCCCTTATTATATTGTTGTGCCCATGTAGTCCCCATATTGTTATTATTGTGCCCTTACATTATTATTGTTATGTCGACTTTGATTATATTATGACCCCTTAGACTCCTATATATAGAAAGGAAGTCTTTTCATTTGTATCATCCAAGAATTGTTCATTTGCGTAATGTAAAGGAGGTTTCCCCCTCAAAGAGGCTTATTCCTAAGGCGTTGATCTATCTTTTCTATTCTTTTGTGAGCTGGTTTCATAACAACTTTGTTATCTTAGCTCTGATACCTTGTTGAGAAATCTAGGGCATCGAAATTGGATATTTATCTTCTAATGATAATTGCTTGTGAATGCCTTTTACTCCTTATTAGGATCTTCTCTTTACTTAGATTATTATTATGTTTTTCTTCATCAAACAACTACCAATGCATAAAAAATAAAGAGACGAGACAATGTAGGTGATCATCCAGGGCCAAAACCTCTCCAACTCGAGAGGAAAACCCAAACAAATTCTTCTTTATATAGAAACTTCAATTAACGAATACCGATACCAAGACCCTTGACCTATTTCACCTCTCCAAGACCAAGTCACAAGGTTTCCTTGATGAGTTCCTTCTTCCTTGAGTCAATGAAAGTCAAACTCCTTGCTTCTTCCTCCTCGGTTCTCTTTCATAATTTTGGTCCCTTGGAACAAATCTGCAACTTTCAGCCTGCTTCAAAAACCCTAACGCATGTGGTTGACTAACTTTCAACCTTGAATTTTCTGCGCTTCAGGTGGAGACTTCTTCCTTTCAAACTCGACTTGAGATTCACCTTGACGTCCTCCTTGATTTGACCTTCAAGTATGATCGTGATGCTTCAACTCATTCTATAGTTCAGACAACATAGATTCTTCGCACGAGTGGAGGATTTCAGCCCTACAATAGATCCAACCAACTTTTCTCTTCCCTTCCTTCTTCTCGTTGGCTACGAGGCTATCTTCCTGTTAACGGTGTTGGACCCACCAACATGTCAGGGGATTTCCCCGGTAAGAAGTCCTAATTAGACCTCAGATCGTTTGGTGTAAGAGTCCTAGCAGTGGGTTGTACGGTAATGCCTTGACCGCGATTTCACACAGAGGCAAGTAAAATAACTCTGTTGGTAGCAAGGGTGTGAGAGCTGCAGCAAGCTAAGGAAGATGCATGAGAGGTTCTAACACACGTGGGTTGAGATGAGTGCGCCCCTTGGAAACCTATAATAGTACTCGGCTTGGAAAGGAACACACGAGCAAAGATGCATCACAAGCCGGAAAGCAAGTTAGCGAGCAATCCAAAGTGATGGTTAAACCAACAACACATTTCAGAAAGATTCATACATACTTATACAGAATAGTCCATACATGCATGCGTAAGCAAACAATACATATATCATTTAGAGTAAACTAGATAACATAGAATACAATACAACATATGTATGAAACATGCTGGCTCTGTTATATTAAGAAGTGTAAGTTCTAGTCATACAATACATCCATGTCCAACCACTAGTTCCAATAGTGGAACGTTACAACCACAACTGCCTACTCCTCCAATGAGATGTACTAGCTTTGCATAGTGGAGAAGCCAAGGCTCATTACAACACTGTCTAAGTTTTCTCTAAGATACTCCTATCGAAGCTTGGTTGACCAAAAGCCTTTACAATGAGTTATGAAGTTCTATTTATAGCAAAGGGTGGGGTGACACTTGACATTCCCCTTTGTGATAGTTCATCACCCTCATGACTCTTCATCTACTCTGTTACATCCAACTATTGACACTTGAACTTTCACTTGACACAACGTTACATTATAATGCACATGTGCTCATGTGAGACAAAATGGCTTGAGCAAGCCATGCAAGACATCACTGACACTCAGTCCGTTGAGGTGAGACCAACTCTTTGACATGCTTGTGATGGAGAAGGTGGTGAGCTGATGCCAAGCTTGGTCGTTTGCGATGGCGTGCATGCACACCATGGTGATATCTTGCAGAAGCGAACTCTTGCCTCCATTGCATCTAGGTGCATTGGTGTGGCTCCTTCATCCAATTCGTCTGCTAGCATGTGCATGGTCTTCTTGGTGCAACTGAACCGATAACACACTGATGCATAGTGTCCGTGCTGATCTTCTAGTGTGTGCTGGTGGTCATGCACATCAACTGTCAACTACATGCTCAGCTCCAGTTGGACTTGCTTCTTGTCTTCGCCTTGGTGAGTGTGCTAAATGGGTTGGATCAGATGCGTGCGCACAATGACATGCATGTTGTTGAATCCCTTGCATGCGTTCAACAACACTGCTCACCATGTCTGCTCCGTGCCAGCTGCTAGGATGGATCTATAACTTGTATGGGCGTAGTTTCATCCATGAGTGCATGTGGAGCCCCCTGCTGTTCCTGTTTCTGCTACAACTCATTCGCGTGTCTGTGTAGCTCATGTTCCTCCTTGAGTTGTTGCTTCAACACATGCAACTCCTTCTTTGTTCCATTCTCTGTCTTCGCGTGATCTTCATGTTGCGCCGTCACCTCATAGACTGAGTCTCCAAAGTTGCTTTCATCACCAGTGGATCTACTTGAGCTTACAACTTTGTTCCGCCTCTGTGTTGTCAACAACCTTCCTCTTGCATTCGTTGCATCCAATATGCTACCTTCAACTGTTGTTCATGCTGCTGCTCACTGTGATGTTGCTGCCATCATATCTTGATGTCCTTGTTTACGAACAACTTGATGTCTTCGTGGGTAGGCAAGTCCATAGACACTTGATCGACTGCATCTCCAAGTGTGCTCTGAACGGTGTCTTCGACTCCGCTCTCTGGAAAACCATTGTACCTGTACTGTTGAGAGACAGATGAACACCTGCAATACTTGGAGACATGGCAACGCTCATGGCAAGCGATCTGTCAATCAAAAACCAAAATGAGTTTGAGAATTGACTTGCAACATACCTGTGTGACTGATCGTGAAGGTTGCACAATTTCTGTTGGGGGGTCGGGAGACTGACTGCGAAGACTGCGCAAGGCCTAGTCTAGGTCGCTGGGAGGTTGACTCACTGCTGGAACTACACAATGCACAGTCCAGTCTGGCTGTTGACTACTGGAATTGTGCAATGCACAATCTTGTCTGGCAATGGCTGCAGGCTCAGTCACTGCATTGCACAATTTTCTGGGCCAACAATCACTGTCCCTCAAAAATGCATAAAACAATCCTAGAGGACAGTGCTGGGGCATAAATGTGCATTTCTGGAGAGGAAGACAGAGCCTTCCTTCCCCAGATTGCACAATGTTGTCTCAGTGAAGGCAAAGTTCGGGCCAAGTTTGGCCAAACTCGCCGACGGGCAACTGAAAGCAAATATGACAGTGAATGCATGGCGACACTAAGTGAAAGCAAAAGTGATTGATGGTGCATGCAAACATTGAATGAAAGATTCAGTAAACAGATCAACATGCATGTGGGTGAAGCGAGTCGCCGAATCGACGACCGTTCGTGCAAAACAATTTCATGCATGCGACAACAGTGAGATAGGAACGAAAACTAAAACGATGCTAATACAAGCTAGTATGTATCAAAACGACAACAAGCGCTCACTGAAATCAAGTAGACAACATTCATACTAAGCGAAACACAAAAAGCGCCAGAAATGCGACACAAGACATGGAAAGCGAGCTTACCCCAAAACAGTTGAGCTGAATGTGCCGACAACTCCTAGATGTGATGTGGGATGTCAGAGCTGCAAGGTTGATGCGGGAAATGAGCTTTGCAGTGTTCGGTTGATGAGTTTTGATAATATCGAGGTTGTGACGCGCATGCCTAGATTACCCCAAAACAGTTGAGCTGAATGTGCCGACAACTCCTAGATGTGATGTGGGATGTCAGAGCTGTAAGGTTGATGCGAGAAATGAGCTTTGCAGTGTTCGGTTGATGAGTTTTGATAATATCGAGGTTGTGACGCGCATGCCAGAAATCTAGGGAAAGCGACACTTGGTGGGAGGTTTTTGAAATGATCCTTGCATGTAACCTTCAACTGCCAAAAATAGATCCCTGGAACAAGGGATGCCTTTGCACGCTGCCTTGGGAGAAGCAACCCATGCATGCTAGTCTGTTTTGCTTTGTCCCGGAAGGAACCAGTCAACTCAGCTGCACATGCAAGAGACTACTCAACTACTGGGAGAAAATGCGCATTTTTGGCTGGGAGCTGGGTTGGCTGCTCAGAAGATTTGTGCAATTTCTGGGCAGAGTAGCTGACTTCTGCCCATATTTGCGCAAATTTTGGGCTGAGCAACCCAGTTGGGAAGGATTTTCTGGGTGAAGCTTGCTCAGTAGAATTGCGCAATTCTGAGGCCCAACAGGTTGCCAGTCAGGATTGCGCAATTTCTAGAGGGAAGGCTGGTTGCCCTCCAGATTTGCGCAAATTCTTGAAGGAGCTGCTCAGCTTGATGCCGGACCAAGTCCGAATGGACAGCCTGTGAGGGGGATGCATCAAGGTTTGATCGGCAAGTTGTCTTTCTGCAAGAAAACCATTGTAGCTTGTGTACTTGACGAAGCAAGATAAGCTGTTGTGAAGGTTGGTGGGGAGGCTCCAAAACGAAGCTAAGGCAAAATTTTGGAGGGTGGTTGTAGCCGCTACAACACTTGGCGACACACTTGTAGAACTCCAACTCTCTGAATGGACCTTGTTCGTGAAAAGCAAGTCTAACACCTCCGGAAGTATTGTTTAGTTCTTAGTTCGTCTTGGTTGCACACTAGCTTGATTGTAAGATGTAGCATCCGCCAAGCTCTCTTGGTCGATTGACACACATTCCAAGCCAAGTCAACACAGTTGTTTCAATTGGGGTTGAAGGGTATATTGATGCACAAGCATATAGTCGTCAAAGTCTTAGTTTCATCTCTGGTGTTGCCCTGCTCCCAGCAGGCCTGGACAATACTCCGACAGAGTCACATAGGAACACAAGCATGGCTCCGCTGCCAGCGAGCCTGGTCAATACCCCGATGGAGTTACTTGCATCACCTCTCTACGCAGGAAGCCTCTCTTCTTTCACCTTACTCATTTTTCATTTTTTCAAACTTTTTTTACTTGTTCATTTTTTCATTTTCATCTTCATAATTGTGCATAACACATTCATTTTAGAGGCCGAAGAGGGACCCCGACTTATTAAGAGCAGAAGAGGTTGTTCCTGCAGAGAAGTAGTTTATTATACCTCTGACGTGCCTGTTAAAATTTCCCCCCTCACCTTACTCTACTTCACTGAGTTGACAAGGATTAACCCAAAAACAACCAATTACAGTAGGTGATACTAGTGAGCATGCAAGAGTTGAGCTTTCACCAAGGTTCACTTCGAACAATACGTATTTTCCATTGATGTATCATGGATTGAAGACAACAAGTTCTTACATAAGAGAGCAGACAACAGATAACCAAATGTTGATGGTTGTACAAGTCCTCTCGTACTTTACCCAACTTGTTTCAAGAGTCATTCATGGTTTCATGCGAAACTAATCTACGGACAAAACAAGCAAACAAACAACAAAGAAAAGAAGAAGCAGAAGCAAAAACAAAAGCAAAGCGAGTAAGCAAACAAGCAAGCAAGCGAACAAACCAACAAAGCAAGTAAGCGAACAAGCATGCAAGCAAACAGACTGAAAGCAAACACTACTCCTACTCTTAAGCTAACGATGCATGGGCCATCTCACGTGAAGTGATACTTCCAATGCAGCCACTGACACAGTGGTTGACCCATGTTGGTGAATGCATGGTTTGCGAACAAGACAACTCTGCGAACTAACAAACAAGAAAGATATAACAGTGAAGACAAACACACTCTAAGTTTACAAGCAACCACAGAACAGAGATGAGCGGGAGCGCATGACATGCACTCTGTGGAGCTGCCATGGTGCTGTGCTACACTACATGCAGATGTTGAGTGTGTGCATTCTCTTGACTGTGACATGCAAGAAAATGTGAGAAAGGTAGACCATTTATGTTGTGCTTGTTGTGTAAGATTCCTCCAACGCATGAGCGATGGGATTGTGTAGTTCGAGTGGAGGAAGCAAAATTTGGGTGTTTGGTTGATCTTCAATGCAAAGCAGAGAGTGATGAGGAGCCTTAAGTGTTTCAACAATTTCTTGACCAGAAGTGAAACCAACCTCAGGACAACGAGGGCCTGACATAACCATCAGCTCGGGCTGAAGTGCCTTGACAGCCTGCGGGGTTTCGACTTCGTTGATAGATAGATCATTGTAGACCAGTGTCTTAGATAGATTAACAACGATTGAATCAACATCGTGATCAGATGAAGAAGTGGAGAGATCATGACAACCAAGATCAAAAAATTTAGGATGTTTGTTGCCATCCTCATGATTTGATGAATCGGGAAGAGTGGTAGATGAGAAGAAAGAATGTTAACCCTTTGTGTTTTTAGAAATGACAGATGACAGATTGGATGAATTTCCGGAGGAAGATGTGTCCTCTCTGCATTGTGATGATAGACTGACATCCAATGTGTCCTGTGAATGGTTAGAAGTAGAAACATCTGGAAGTGGGTTTTCACAGGGGAAATCAACAGTAGCAGAATCACAAGGGATGTTAAGATGAAGTGGATGAGGCGCGGTTGGAAGGGAGTCATCCTTCACAGCAGGTTCTTCTTTAGATTCCCGCACACGCTCATCATGAATGATGGTGCAGGTTCGCTGCATAACACCAACTCCGTCGACAACTTGATCCTCGTTCACAACAGGTGAGGAGTCAGGAATGGAAGAACACAAGACAGTACAATTCGAAGGATCAACAGAGTGCGAGTACAGGGGTCGAGGGAATGAATCCATGTGACAACCAACAGGCTTGCAAGCCAAATTTGTGCAGATATCAAGAGCATGTTGGGTGGGAGGATTTGACAGTTCAACAGATGTGTGTGCATGATCTCTCACATCACTTCGCGGTGGTGGAACTGTTTGATGAGGTGAAGGCGGATAATCACTTGTGGCAACAACTGTGCTTGCCTGTGATTGCGCAACTCCATCACCGAAGTGTGCTAAGCGGGGTTCAGATATGTGAAGAAGATACTCAAATCTTCCATAAAGAAATTCCCAATCAATTTCATCTTCAGGAAATCAATATGCAAGATTACAAAAGCGTGTGTAAAACTGATCAACGGATTCATTGGGTGCTTTTCGTAATTTCAGAATTTCTTGATCAAGTGCTTCATGGTTAGAGTGATTGAAAGCACGATCTATCTCTGCGGTCAGATGAACAAGAGAGTAAATAGATTTTTCGGGCAGCGTGGCACACTAGTGCATTAGGTGCCCTTGAAGCGTGTAGATGAACAACGCGCAACTCATGTATTCTTCAAGGAATCTATGTCTTTCGCATGAGCCTACAACGCTGACCGTGTGCCTAACCAAGGCTGCGTAGCCTCCACCATCATATGTTTTATGAGACAAGTTATTCGAGAGCTTTTTCGAGATAGTGAAATCGTTTCCATAAGACATACATTCCGAAAGAGCAACTCAGTAGCTAGTCATGATAGATGTGTAGAGATTCAAAACATATGTGAGGACTCAACTTGTCATTTGGCCCTCCTTCTAGTGCCAAAATGTTGACGGTGTTGGACCTGCCAACATGTTAGAGGATCTCCCCGGTAAGAAGTCCCTATTAGACCTCAGACTATTTGGTGTAGGAGTCCCAGTAGTAGGTCGTACGGTAATGCCTTGACCGTGATTTTGCACTTAGGCAAGTAAAATAACTCTATTGGTAGCAAAGGTGTGACAGCTGCAACGAGCAAGGAAGGTGCATGAGAGGTTTTAACACATGGGGGTTGAGATGAGTGCGCCCCTTGGAAACCTGTGATAGTACCCGGCTTGGAAGGGAACACACGAGCAAAGATGCATCACAAGCTGGAAAGCAAGTTAGTGAGTAATCCAAAGTGATGGTTAAACCAACAACACATTTAAGAAAGATTCATACATACTTATACAGAATAGTCCATACATGCATGCGTAAGCAAACAATACATATATCATTTAAAGTAAACCAGATAGCATAAAATACAATACAACATATGCATGAAACGTGCTAGCTTTGTTATATTAAGAAGTGTAAGTTCTAGTCATACAATACATCCATGTCCAACCACTAGTTCCAATAGTGGAACGTTATAGCCACAACCGCCTACTCCTCCAAAGAGATGTACTAGCTCTGCGCAGTGGAGAAGCCAAGGCTCGTTACAATACTATCCAAGCTTCCTCTAAGATATTCCTATCGAAGCTTGGTTGACCAAAAGCCTTTACAATAAGTTATGAGGTTCTATTTATAGCAAAGGGTGGGGTGACCCTTGACATTCCCCTTTGTAACAGTTCATCTACCCTCATGACTCTTCATCTACTCTATGATTGTTACATCTAACTATTGACACTTGAACTTCCACTTGACACGACGTTGCATTACAATGCACATGTGCTCATGTGAGACAAAATGGCTTGATCAAGCCATGCAAGACATCACTGGCACTCGATCTGTTGAGGTGAGACCAACTCTTTGACATGCTTGTGATGGTGAAGGTGGTGAGATGATACCAAGGTTGGTCATTCGTGATGGTGTGCATGCACCCCATGGTGACATCTTGTCGACGCGAACTCTTGCCTCTGTTGCATCCAGGTGCATTGGTGTGGCTCCTTCATCCAACTCGTCTGCTAACATGCGCATGGTCTTCTTGGTGCAATCGAACCGGAAACACATTGATGCATAGTGTTTGTGTTGATCTTCTAGTGTGTGCTGGTGGTCATGTGCATCAACTGTCAACTACATGCTCAGTCCCAATCGGACTTGCTTCTTGTCTTTGCCTTGGTGAGTGTGCTGAATGGGTTGGATCGCATGCATGCGCACAATGACATGCATGTTGTTGAATCCCTTGCATGCGTTCAACAACACTGCTCACCATGTTTGCTCCGTGCCAACTGCTGGGATGGATCTATAACTTGTATGGGTGCAGTTTCATCCGTGAGTGCATGTTGCGCCCCCTGCTGTTCTTGTCCCTGCTGCAACTCATTTGCTTGTCTGTGTAGCTCATATTCTTCCTTGAGTTGTTGCTTCAGCACATGCAACTCCTTCTTTGTTCCATTCTCTGTCTTCGCGTGATCTTCATGTTGCGCTGTCACCTCATAGCTTGAATCTCCAAAGTTGCTTTCATCACCAGTGGATCTACTTGAGCTTGCAACTTTGTTCCGTCTCTATGTTGTCAACAACCTTCCTCTTGCATCTGGTATGTTGCCTTCAATTACTGTTCATGCTGCTGCTCGCTGTGATACTGATGCCTTCATATCTTGATGTTTTTGTCTACGAACAACTTGATGTCTTCCTGGGTAGGCAAGTCCATAGACACTTGATCGACTGCATCCCCAAGTGTGCTCTGAATAGTGTCTTCGACTCCGCTCTTTGGAAAACCATTGTACCTATACTGTTGAGAGACAGATGAACGCCTGCGATACTTGGAGACATGGCAACACTCATGGCAAGCAATCTGTCAATCGAAAACCAAAATGAGCTTGAGAATTGACTTGCAACATACCTGTGTGACTGATCATGAAGATTGTGCAATTTCTGCTGGGGGGTCGGGAGACTGACTGCCAAGACTGCGCACGATCCAGTCTGGGTTGCTGACTGACTGCTGGAACTGCACAATGCACAGTCCATTTTGGCTACTAACTGTTGGAATTGCGCAATCTCATTTGGCAATCGTTGCAGGCTCAGTGACTGCATTGCACAATTTTCTGGGCCAACAGTCACTGTCCCTTAGAAATACGGAAACTGGTCCTGGAGGATAGTGCTTGGGCATAAATGCGCATTTCTGGGGAGGAAGACAGAGCCTTCCTTCCCCAGATTGTGTAATGCTGTCTCAATGAAGGCAGAGTTCGGGCCAAGGTTGTCTAGACTTGCCGATGGGCAACTGAAAGCAAATATGACTGTGAATGCATGGCAACACTAAGTGAAAGCAAAAGTGATTGATGGTGCATGCAAACATTGAATGAAAGATTTAGTAAATAGATCAACATGCATGTGGGTGAAGCGAGTCGTCGAATCGACGACCGTTCATGCAAAACAGTTTCATGCATGCAACAACAATGAGATAGCAACGAAAACTAAAATGGTGCTAGTACAAGTTAGTATGTATCAAAACGACAACAAGTGCTCGCTGAAATCAAATAGGCAACAGACATACGAAGTGAAACACAAAAAGCGCTAGAAATGCGACACAAGACATGGAAAGCGAGCTTATCCCAAAACAACTGAGCTGAATGTGCCGACAGCTCCTAGACATGATGCACAAGATTGATGCAAGGAATGAGCTCTGTAGCGTCCGGTTGATGAGTTTTGATAATATCGAGGTTGTGACGCGCATGCCACAAATCTAGGGAAAGCAACACTTGGTGGCAAGTTTTTGAAATGATCCTTGCATGTAACCTCCAACTGCCAAAAATAGATCCCTGAAACAAGGGATGCCTTTGCATGCTGCCTTGGGAGAAGCAACCCATGCATGCTAGTCTGTTTTGCTCAGTCTTGGAGGGAACCGGTCAACTTAGCTGCACATGCAAGAGACTGCTCAACTGCTGGGAGAAAATGCGCATTTCTGGCTGAAAGCTGAATTGGTTTCTCAGAAGATTTGCGCAATTTCTGGGCAGAGCAGCTGACTGCTACCTAGATTTACGCAAATTCTGGGCTGAGCAGCCCAGCTGGGAAGGATTGTGCAATTCTGGGGACCAACACACTGCCAGTTAGGATTGCGCAATTTTTGGAGGGAAGGCTGGTTACCCTCCAGATTTGCGCAAATTCTTGAAGGCGTTGCTTAGCCTGCTGCTGGACCAAGTCTGGATGAACAACCTGTGAGGGGGATGCATCAAGGTTTGATCGATAGGTTGTCTTTTTGCAAGAAAATCACTGGAGCTTGTGTACTTGATAAAGCAAGACATGTTGCTGTGAAGGTTGGTGGGGAGGCTCCAAAACAAAGCTAAGGAAAAATTTTGGAGGGTGGTTGTAGCCGCTACAACACTTCCTTAACCTTTTCGCACTTCTCTAGCTTCAAATTGCTTGACCGAAAATCTGCGCTACAAGTGAAGGTCGAGTTGCCTATATATAGTGGTTTGCCCATGAGAAATAAGTTGACACCTCCTAGTGATAATGGTCGACATGCCTTTCTAGATATATCTTTAAGCCGACTTGAAGGAGGTGCTTGAGCTTGGTCTTGGAGGGTTTCTTAATGACGCATTTACATATGTAACATGCCCAATAACGGTCTTCAAACTTTTGACATTGACCCAATGAACTTTATGACTTGATGACTAACCCTAAAGGCTCACAATGGGAGCCTTAACTAAAAATAAAATTCCTTGCTCATGAAACCCATGAGACAAGCATTACAAAAATAATTTTAGTTTCTTCTTTACATCAATTACATAAAATCACAATTACACGTGTCATTATGAAGACCAAACCTAGTTATACTTTTCAACATCCTCCTCCATCTCTATAATGCCACTTGTGGCAGCCATGTGAAGTTTAGTAAGTTCAATTCTCTTTTCCAATGGACAAGTACATGCCTTTACTCCATCTCCAGGAAAATCCAATAGCCAAAAGATGATGGTAAACCCTCATGTAGCTACCCTTAAAAGTATAACCACAAAGGTTGCATACCTAATCCTCTGAACCACCACTGTTTTTCTTCTTATTTTTGGTGATTTTTTTGACAAATTAAAGTAAGGGTTTCTTTGTGTTGATTAAAACATAATTTTTTGTTGCCCCTGCTAATGTTTCACCTTCAAGTTGAGCAATTGTTGAAGTATTGTTGTCCATTTTATCCATTTGATTTGTTTCTAGAGGTGAGGTCTGAAATTAAAAGAAAAATAACATTTCAATTTTTAAAAATGCAATAGATTGCAAGTTGCTTTAAAATTTTAAGAAAGAATTAAAATTAAAATTCTCAGAGAATAGAGTGAACAATACACTATTTTTTTTTTAAATTTGTTTCTAAATCTCAGAAGATAGAGTGAAAAATGATAAATCTTTCAAACGTGTGAGTCGTGACTTTCCATCCATCTCAAACTTCACCCTCTCGCTTGACTTGCAACCTTTTGCTTGAGTCTATTTACCTTCCCTGCCATCCCTTCACCCTCTCTCAACCTTGTCCATGTTCAATCTTTACTTCCCTTGGTAGTCATTCCTTCGCCTATCTGCCTTCATCGTTGTCCCTTTCCCCTGTCTGTGTTTCCGTCCCTTCGCAATGTTTACTTCCCTTGGCCGTTGTCCCTTTGCCCGCCTTGTTTAAACTTTACTTCGCCCGTCCGCCAGCAAGCTGGAGTTCTCTCTTCAAACTTCAACTCACTGCCGCTGTGAATATCTTCTGTTCAAACTTCAACTCGCCGTGTTTAGGTTTAGTGTGCGATAGGTAGAATTAGGTTTAGGTAGTATGTGTAGGGTTTAGATTTTTAAATTTCAAATTTGTTTTTCTTTTTTAATTTTTTTTTTAATTTTTTTATTTAGACTTGAGAACTTAGGTTTCATTTTTTTAATGTTTAAGTAGCAAGATATCGGGGGACATTTTAAAATCCCTGATTTATCAAGGGATGTTTGGGAAGTCCCCTAAAAGTCCCCGATTTTTCTAGGGACAGCTCGCGGATGACCTAGAAGTCCCCAAGTTCTCGATGGAGTCCCTAGCCAATTGGCAACGTTTTTAACGAGTTCCAAGGTACCCTGATTGTTGGGACAAAGGAAACACCCTGAATTTTGGTTAGGATGGGTCCCTGTGCAACATAGATTAAAGGAAAAAGCCAAAATGTTGAAATCATTTACAAATGAGAGAGAGAAAATGAATCCTACAATTCTAAGGCAAGTCGTACTTGCATGAGACCATATATAAATAATTGGGCACAATAAAGACCATAAATGAATGTTAGTAATGAGCACAAAAAAACAAAAAATAAGGAGATTTTATAACATTTGTTATATCCTTAACTGGCTTTCAGTTGATGCATATGGCTAAGTTGAACTCTGGCTCATGTCCTTCTTGAGATCCACAAAAAGAGAGAAGATCGAATGAAACCAACCAACAAAATGCTAAGTATGTTAAAATATGATTAATTACAAGAAAATGTAAAAACCAAAATTTGCTTAGGTAGAAATTTAGTAGTTATTCTAGTGGTGTTGGCTTACAAAATCAGTGGTAGTTAGTGTTGAAATTTTAAAGTTTGATATGTTAGAAATCCCTACTGAATTATCTGGTTTAATTTCTCCTACTTATTCATTCCATTAAGAAGTCATTTATAAATAGAAATACTTAAATAAATACAAATGCAACCTTAACTCATATACAGATCAACAATTGAAAAAACTAAGACAAACACACAAGGGACACTGTTATTTTTGGAAAATCGTCCCCGGAAAGACCCAATGCGGGAAAACCGGTGCAGCAGATATGACGATTTTATTATTATGCAGTTTCTGAATACAACTAAGGTGCCAGAAATGGCTCACCCAACAGAGAATGCCCTCGGTAGTAGTACCTCTCCTTGGAGACAGATATTTTGGCTAGTCACTCGATGATTAATCCCACAACAACTATGGCAGCTCCTTAGATGGACAACGAAAGCTGTTCCAAGCTTCTCCACTGTTCTGCGTCACTCAGTTAAGGACTGCGTCACCCTTCCTAACTTCAGTCTGCCCCACGAAAATCTCCAGCACTGCCTCTTGGCCCTGCATCAACTCTACTAGCTTCTATGTCAGCCCTCTGGCTCTCTGCGTCACCCACGCTGGCCTCTTCAGCCTCTGCATAAGTCCTAACTTCCTTTGCATCAACCTCTCTAGGCTCTACGCTATCTCTTTGGCACTATCTCTGCCTCTCTGTTATGTATTCTCGGCCTCGTGCCGAACTACCCCTCGCTGCAATAGATCACTAGGTCGATTCTCTTAGCAAAATCCCGCTGCAAAAAATTGAACTGACTAATCAATTTGGTGTATCTCCAACTAACCCTCAAGCCTCCTCTTATACTTTTTCTGTTGAGTTTTCAACAACCGAGATTAAGTCCCTAATCAACAACTACGATTAGATTTGGCTTGATCCATGTCATTTAGAACATTTTCACCTAGTTTTATATAAATACCCATTAATATTTTAATTTTCCTAAGTTTAGACTTAGGAACCCCATTAAAAATATTAATTATTTTAATATCTCTCCAACCAAGTGGAATTTCCCCAAACCATTTATGGGTCTTGGAGATCTTATGTGCCTTAGCCTCTCCACCAATTTTCAAGGCTAGAGCACATCCGATGCTACCACAAATCAACACTCCCTCTTAGTGAGGAATGTGCTCTAGTAATGTTTCACGATGAAAACATCAAACTGATCCTCCGCATTGGTACCTGTGATGATGTTTGGCCTGCTGCCTCACATCATCTGCACTGCTGCTTCCTATACTGCTGCCCATGACACTGCCACTGCCACTGTTATATCTGTACTGTAGCTCCCTCTTAATATGCTGCCCATGCTGCCCCTAGCATTTCCATTGCTAACTGTTGCACTGCAACTCAGTTACCGAGAAGTAGGTAACTAATTTCTCCCAAATACTGACATCCTAGTCAGTCTAGAAGCCTTGTGAAACTGAAGCTGCCTCTGCTGCTATTTTGTGCTCCCTTTGTTGTTGCTGCACTAATGCATACACCTTTGTGCTTTTTGCACTGTTGAACCTCCATTGCGTTGCCTCAGAATTCTGCACCTAAGCATTGCCTTGTTGCTTCACTACACTTTGCTCCACTCGACATCTGCCATTTTTCTACTGTCGTTAAGGGTTCCACTAGCCGGATATGATCCAAGAGTTTGGGCACCTCAAGGATCTTGCCCCTAGTTTGTAGTCCTCCTGACTACAACTCGATGTCTCCCCACCTCTTCTCTAGAGGTGCATGAGCACTCATGGTACAGTCGTCATCGGTCTCGACTTCTTTCTCCGCCTTAGTTGGAGCTGCCTTAGAATCGAAAGCCTCTTCCTTGTTTTGCTTTCTATGACACTGGGATGCATAAAGTCCCAACTCCCCACAATGGAAGCACTTCACCTTGGAGATATCCTTCTTCTTCCTCTTCCCTTGCTGTCCCGCAGATGTTAGAGCCGCATCCTCCTCAACCTCTTTCTTGATTCGTCCTCCCTTGCCACTACTCCCTGCCTTGGTCATCCTCTTGATCTCCTCTTAGTGAAGATTTACCCACATCTCCTCCCCACCGGGAAGAGTAGTCCTGCCCAAGATACTTTGGACAAATGTCTCCCACTCCTCGGAGACTACATTCAATGCAGTCATGACCATAAATTTTGGATCCGGTGTAGACCCCATGGAAGTAATTTGGTTGCGAATCTCCTACAACTTGAGAAGGAATGGATCTATCTACTCTCCCTTCTGCATCTGATACGACCGCAACTGATGTTCCATTAACATCTTCCGCTGTATGGAAGTGCCTTGATACAATGTCGTCAAAGTATCCCACATCTCCTTTGCCGTGTTCTTTTCAACAATATGTGGTATGACATGATCTTTGACCCCGTCTAGGATCATGCACTTCTCCCTCGCCATTGCATCCTCATACTTCTCATTCTCAGCTGGGTCGACTGGGATAGCCATGTCTCTCAAGGCAAAGTCCTTGATGCGATGTCGATCCAGGATTGCCAGGATCCTGGCCTTCTAGATGACAAAGTTGGAAGCACCGTCCAACCTGTCCTGATCCCTCAGTCCATTCACTGCCATTTCAGCTCCTCTTCTGGACTCCCTTTGAGATTCGACTTCCCTCTTGGAAATCTCCCTCTAAGTCCTGATTTCCTTCCTGGAAATCCTCTGGCCAGCTGTCGAATTGCTCCTCTCCAATCTTCCTTGCAACTGCAACTCAGATCTGGATTTCTTGGCTAGAAACCCATTAAGGTAACGACTCCCTCTACCTTGGTTTTGTCTCCTTAGGTACTGTTATGTTTTGACAGAATCAACACCCCACCATCTTCTCAATCACAATCTGCCCATAGCTCCCCAAGCCCCGAAAACTGAAGAAACTGAGCCTTTCAGGCTCTGAGCAATCCCGACAACGGAAAAATCTGCTCCTCTTGTGGTAGCTGAGAAAGATGACTGGGCATTGCATAGCTCTGATCTGCCCTTCTCTGCCTCTGCGCTGGCTCTCCTCTTGACTCAAAATGATGACGCAGGGCCTCTGCGTCACTTCTTCTCTGCTGCTTCTGCTCTAGAACAACATTGTCTCTCGGGACAACTGCCACTGTCTTTAGATTACTACTGTTGCCTTCAGTTCTCCTATGATCTGCAATGCTCTGAGACCATGTTGAAATTTCTAAGTTTGACACGTTAGAAATCCCTACTGCATTATCTGGTTTAATTTCTCCTACTTGTTCATTCCATTAATAAGTTATTTATAAATATAAATACTGAAATAAACACAAATGTAGCCTTAACTCATATACAGATCAACAACTGAAATAACTTAGACAAACACACAAGGGACACCACTATTTTTGGACAATCGTCCCTAGAAAAACCCAATGTTGGAAAATCGGTGCAGTAGATATGAGGGTTGTTTCTGAATACAACTAGGGTACTATAAATGACTCACCCAACAGAGAATGCCCTCGACAGTAGTACCTCTCCTCGGAGACAGATATTCCGGCTAGTCACCGGATGATTGATCCCACATCAACTACGACACCTCCTTAGCCGGACAGTGAAAGCTGCTCCAAGCTTCTCCAGTGATCTTAGTCACTCAGCTAGGGACTGCGTCACCCTTCCCAACTCCAGTTTGCCCCATGAAAATCTCCAGCGCTGTCGCTTGGCCCTGCGTCAGCCCTCTGCTAGCCTTTGCGCAACTATTGATGCCTCTGCATCATCCATGCTGGCCTCTTCAATCTTTGCGTAAGTCCCAACTGCCTTTGCATCAGCCTCTCCAGGCTCTGCGCTATCTCTTTGGCACTATCTCTGCCTCTTTGCTATGTATTATCGGTGTCATGTTGAACTACCCCTCGTTGCAACAGATCACTAGCTCGATTCTCTCAGCAAAATCCCGCTCCAAAAAATCGAACTGACTGATCAGTTTGGTGTATCTCCAACTAACCCTCAAGTCTCCTTTTATACTTTTTCTATTGAGTCTTCAACAACCGAGATTAAGTCCCTAATCAACGACTACAATTAAATTTGGCTTGATCCATGTCATTTAGAACATTTTCACCCAATTTTATATTAATACCCATTAATATTTTAATTTTCCTAAGTTTAGACTTAGAAACCCCATTAAAAATATTAATTATTTTAATATCTCTCCAACTAGGTGGAATTTCCCCAAACCATTTCTGGGTCTTGGAGATCTTATGTGCCTTAGCCTCTCCACCAATTTTCAAGGCTAGAGCACATTCGATGCTACCAAAAATCAACAATTTGTATAATGTGTTAGCGTCGGTCTTGAGCCCTCCATCGGTGATCAAAAGCTCTTTGCATGTGCATAGGTAGGTGTCTCATCAGTATCAGTTTTGCATCCTGTTAGGCATGCCATAACACTGATGGAGGAGTTGGTCTTTGTTCCCTTCTTGGCTTTGCTGGATCAGATCATATCATTTAAATAAGCTTGTGTCACACTTGTTTTATTTTTGTCTTGAAATCTCAAGTCTTAGGTCTAGGGTTTTGGTCAAAATCACTGCAAGGTCATGAATCAAAGGTCTAATAGTCCCCAGCAAGCCGGAAGGAGGTATGTAAATATGTTCCATTGATATTTTTCATCAGGTACAGCTCATTTAGACCTTGGTTTTAAAAACCCTGTTTTTAAACCCAAGGTCATGTGAAATTTGTAAAAATAAGCAAAATTTTCAAAATTCTTCAAAATGCCGGCAATAACCCTGGTCTCCTCGCCAGAGTCCATCAGATGGTCAACCTACAAAAAGAACGGAGTTAAAGCACTCAAAAGATCAAATTCAGGACAAAGTGAACTTAAAACAGTGTTAAAGTGAATGTCAAAGCAAAAACATTAGAAAGTGGGTTTGATAATTTAATTTTTTCAAATTTGGGCCTATAAAGAGTAAATTTCCTCTGAACATGCCTCATTATGCATTTGAGAGTTTGCAAAAACAAGTGAGAGGTCAAGAAGGCGATTTGCAGCAAGTTAGAGTCTTTTTCAGGGGGCGCGACCACTCAAACTTGGTGCGCGACCAGTTGGACGAGTGAGAGGTCAAGAAGGCGATTTGCAGCAAGTTAGAGTCTTTTTCAGGGGGCGCGACCACTCAAACTTGGTGCGTGACCAGTTGGGCAGGGCGTGACCACTCGACCCGTTTTGTCCAGAAGCACTCTAAATCGACCAAATCGCCCTCCTACGTGCTAAATCGATCGAGGTAGGCACTCAATTCATGAATGATGCTAATGGATGGTGAAATAATGATGTGTGTCATGGTTTTATCATTTAAGATTGCAAGAGAATGGATTAATTTGGCTGTTGCTAATGTAGGCATTATGCTAGGGTTGATGTTTTTTTTTCAAGGTTTTAAATCCCTCTTTATTCCCTCCTTGTTTCCTATTAAATTCACAAATGTTATAATATGTTTATCTCTTATCTCATTTGCAATAAATACTAAATTTCCTATCCCAAATTCCTAAAACCCTATCCCTCCCCAAATCCCTTTACAAAACCCTAATGCCCTTTCATGTATTCTACCCAAACCCTAATACCCTCCACACAGCAAGCAAACTAAATGAACAACAACAAGGAAAATAAATGAATAACAGAAAGAATAAAAAAAAATGTTATGTAAAAAGAGAAAAGAGCAATAATATGCCAAAATGGCCAAATATAAAAAAAAAAGATATTGATGCGCATAGTCATTGAAAAATAGAAGACATGTTGCTGTTGCATATCCATAGCAAAAGCAAGAAAAATGCAGCTGTGTATATGTATAAAACGGACATATTGCTGTAATTATTGTATGCAAAAGAATATTGTTGTGTCTCCCAAAAACCAAGCCCTGTTTTCCTCTCTACCCCTTCCCTAAAATCCTATTCAATTAAAATCCCTTTTCCCTTGTGACAAGATGTAAAAGAAGTCTTATTCCCCATTATTAAATCCTAATAAAGTATTTCGTTGCAAATGATTTCCTAATGATGGAAGATGAGATGATATGTTTAACATTTTTTGAATTATCCCTTAAAAATCCATGTTTTTATATATTTTCCCATTTCTTATTAAAAATCCCTCCCCTAACATTTCCCTTATGATTTTTTTTCCCCTTAAAAACAGCATACTTCTCAGCATTTTTGCAGGCAGAGGCAGCGGTTCAATTTGTCCTTCAGTTTGCCCATCTTGCTCCAAAACCATGTCAGATCTGAGACTTATGAGCAAGGTGATGACCATTCATCATCTACAGAGGTTGAGGTACAGCAGAGGCCTCGTAAGGGTGGCAAAGGTGGTCATCATATGAGAGAGGAACCCACCTCTTTGGCAGAATTACAGGCCTGTCCTTTGGCAATGAATGGTTTCCGTTATATGTCATGTTTTCAGTTCTGTGAGAGGCTTGCTCAGATTCAGCATCACAGGGAGTTGGCCCGTTTATTTTTTTTGCACCTTCATGATGGGCAGGTCACTCTGGCAGGGGTGAATTTTTTACTATCTTCGAAGGTGATTTCAGAGGCTACCGGGATACCAAATGTGGGTGAGGTGTGGCCCAAGCGCAAAATGCTGGATTTTGTTTATTTTGAGCCATATGTCAGGCCAACATTCGTGAGTCACTTGTTAGGGGTCTTTCCTTTCAGATTCCTCCGGGCGGAGTATGCTCCAATCATGTGGCTTATCATGCATTACTTTACATGCGAGGGAAGATTTTCACAGGTCTTCTCTGGTCACATTCACCTGTTGATGCACTTTACCCGAGTAAGGATGATGAACATCCCGGTTTTCTTCTTCCAGGACATTTAGAGGATGGCGTCCGTATTTCAGAGGCAGCCCCCAGCTCAGCAGCATAGGAGTTTGTGCCATCATGGTCTCATCCAGCTCATTGTTTCTCATCAGTTGAGTCAGCAGGGCATTCCATGGGAAGATTTCATTTGTCATGAGTTCTTTACAGTGCCACCACAGCCACAACCAGAGCCAGAGGCCATTCATGAGGAGGGAGGTCCATCACACCAGCCCGAGATTATTGTGCCGAGACATGTTGTTTCCCCACTTCAGTGTACATATCGGAGAGGTCATAGGACCTTGTTTGCAGCAGCTCGACGAGTATTTTCTCCACAGCAGGTGGAAGGGGTATCGTCATCATCATCAGATCAGCGAGTGTTATCTCCACACCAGGTGGAAGGGGCCTCGTTGCCGACAGCAACACAGGTAGCCAAGAGGGGCAAGCAGCCCATGATTGAGGAGAGAGTGTCAGGTGATCTGGTTATTGATCTTGACGCCGGTTCTCCTAGCACAGAGCTCAAGGATATCATCCGAGAGCAAAGCACCGAGATTCATTCGCTGCAAACAAAATTATTGATGGCAAAATGGATAATCAAATATTTAGAGCAGCGAAACAAATAGCTTGAGGATGAGAAAGAGTTGGATGAGCTATGGAGGATTCGAAGTGATCGAGTCATCAACCGTAGGAGGCCCGGTGACTTGCTGCCCAAGGAGAGGGAATCCATGCTTATCCGGGTAAATACACACTTAGAGAGGCTGTTGGCTAAGGCCAATCGAAACAAAAAATTGCTAAGGAACATGAAAAACCATTATTGGGCAAGGATGCATGTTTGCAAGGCGAAGATGAAAATGTTCCAAAGAAGGTTGTCCGAGGTCCGCAAGAGGAAGAAGAAGACCAACCCACTCCATATCTTGGCTGAGGCCTCTCTCACTACCCATAATACTCATTATCTTCCTCCTAGCATCAAACCCAAGAAATTTTGAGAGTTTTGAGGCATTTTTGGCATTTTTGGGAATTTTACAGGTTTTGGCCATTTGAGTGGTCTCACCCCGTACGCGACCAGTCATGAGGGCAGCTCAGAACGGGGAAATCTCTACATTTTTGGATTTTTCATGCAAATATACACTTGCCTATGAAAGGGTTTCAAATTTTGTGAATATTTGGGCTCCCAAAAGCTCAAAATACAGGCAAATTTTGACTTTCTGCCCCTTTTTTGAGTTGCCAAAAGCAGTCTTGGGAGATTTGACTTTTGAGGAATCAAATCAACTCCAAATTCAGAAATTCTAGTTGAGTTGGAAAGTAGACTTCCATACCTTTCCAACGAGCTATGCTGCACCTGATTTGGACACCGGTAAGGCCCTCAAACAGAGCTACAAAGGGGCGCGACCAGTCAAGATCAGGGGCGCGACCACTCAGGCAAATTTGCCAGTTTTGACTAGTTCGGCCAGTAAAGCACTATTTTCACCTTGGTTGACTATTTGGGCATGTAAATGATGGATTCTTGTGTAAATTTCATGGCATTAGATACTTTTACTCTTCTTTAACACTTCTAGAAGCTTCTTTGATGTAAATAGTAAATATTTAATGCATGGATAGGTTTCCTAAGTTTTAGAGGCAAGTTGTTAAGCTGGCCTATTATCTAGTGATTGATTTAGAATTAGTTGCAACAGCTCCTAGGAAGCTGAGCTCGACCCCTAGAGGTGGGGAAAGGAGTTAGACCTTCTATATTATGCCTTCTCTTTCTCATTTTCATGGTTGGACTCTTGAGGGAGAAGCTCTATTGTATATTTTACTTGTATCTCTGCAATTTGAGGAAAAGGAAGGCCAGGGTTTTGCAGACATCATTGTGGATTCTTGTGGATTATTGTGCTGATGGTGTGTTTTCTACTTGTCTTTGTAAGTGTGTTTATGTGTTCCATCTCTTATTCTATTGCTGCTAATTAAACAAAAGAAGTGATAAAGTTTGAATTCATGCATGGCATGCTCAGCTTTCAATTTTGTTTAATATTTATGTTTTCCACTGTCTAGAGAGGATTCAAATTCATTTTTTGCCCTCTTTAGCCTCTCTTCTTCTCTCCTTGACCATATATCTCAGCTAAAAGCATCAGCATAAACTCCTACCTTGCCCCAAAGACCCACCTGCAAAAACTGAGCTCAATCCCCGCACCCTGAATTGCACTCCCTCCAATTGCCACCAAAATCCCCAAAAACTTTAAATCAACCCTCCTTATCAGTTTACTAGCCTAAAATTAGTGTTTCTAATTGGTCAACTCATCCTATTGAAAAATCCACCGAGTTTGACAGGAGAGAGCCTTCTCATACCTCGTAGGGCTAGCTACGAGGTGAAATGGTTTGACGTAGCTTTGAGGTTTGTCTATCTCAGCCTAGGTGAAATCTCAAGTGCTAACACTTCCTAAGGGTGAGGAATGGGGTGCTTCAAGTAAGAAATTTTGACCTTTTAAGTTTTTAAAGTTTTACAAAAAAATTTGTACTTTTTTATGTTTCCAAGACTAAACTATTGATGTTTCATCAAGATGTGGGACCAGTTCGACCTATTGGTGCTTCATATCTCTGTCATGTAGGGTAATGACAATCAAAGGTGGCAGTATAACATGTGTGGGTCACTACAGTGGGATGGGATATGCTATGGGATCCAAATGTAGTGGAGATCCTATCGAAGGTAGAGTGCCACATGCAATGTTTGATACATGGAATTAATGATACCACTGGTGAGCACCAATATTACAGCAAGAATTCTATAACTCATGGGCTACCAACTTTAATTTTATCAACCTAGTAGTTCATAACAAACTATTGTGGCCACCAAAAACCCCCCTCCTTCTTTAGTATTAGCAATAACATAAAACAAGTGGGGACCCTTAGTAAAAAATTCAATTTTTTTTTTTTGTATTATACTCCCTAAAAATATATCGCATCGCGAGAAGACAGTAGAACATTTCTTCATGAGCACAATAAAAACTGCAAAAAAGCGATACGAAATTCATCGCATCGCATACATTAAGAACCACCCATAAATGAATATCTTAAGAAATATCCAATGACCAATATACGACATCGCATGTCGCAACATCGCATAAACAACACATAATGATTTAACATGATTTGCGATCTTGCGATAAATGCGATCTTGCGATAAACACGATGCTACGATGCTACAATCTGCGATCTACGATATCACAACCTTGACAAAATGTGATAACGCGATAACGTAATGCAAGTTGCAGAAATTGCCCATCGCAAATTTTCCCCGGCTCAGCATTAAAGAAAAGTTGTCAGTAAACCAAACAATTGGATGCGCACCTTAAAGAAAATTAATGAATGTATGCCAAAGTGTTAATGAAGGACAGTTTTGTGTTTGTCGAAGAGTCAGTTCACAATGGGTGGCATTATTTTATACATTTGTAGAGCTTAGAGCTTTGCCGTCAATATTTATTGTCATTACTCTTTTCCTTTGCGTGAACTGTCGGAATGAAAAGCAGGAAACATCTAAAGAAAAAGGGAAAGCGTCAACGCTCGGAGATAGAGAAGAGATGCCCTCATAAACGGATAACGCATGCAATGGAACTGCAGATTCCAGAGCATTTCTGAACAGATGCTGACATCAATAGCCGACTCAACACTCAGGGTCAAAATCTCACAAAAACAGCATGTTTACAAAAAATCCTGAAGCTTATACCCGGTAAAGGAAAAGGCGCTAAGGGCGAAAAACGCACCAGAAAGGCCCGGATCAAAGAACGGAGGTAGTTTTCGATGCGCTAAGAAAATTGTTCAGAAAGCAAGGTCCCTAACTTGCTTAGTCATTCGCAAGCTCAGAAATCAAGATAGCAAAGGCAAAAACAATTTGAGGGAAATTTTGGTCATTACCAAGTATATACGCAGTTAATTCACCCAACCAGAAGATGATTCCCAAAAATATCTTCTAGTTTACTAAAAAAGGGTGCCAGTGCTTGCCATTTCTATTTGCTTAACTCAAACAAAAGTGGAAGGCAACCGACCGACTCTTCCCAAGAAAATGTTGAATGCTTGCAACATTAAGGAGCAAAAGCGGAAATAGTTAGGAATTAGATTTAATTTTTTAGAAATAAGTTTGCTTAGAAAAAGGGCGGTCATTTAAACCATATCCTAAATTTATGTAATTAAGTTATTTAGTTAACAGTATTTAAACTCTTCTCATGCATTTAGAGAAGGGTCCATAAATTTGTCAAAAACTTATCCTCAGAACATGCAGTTTTGCACCCTCAGAGGAGGTTTTGATGAATGAACGGATCAAGATTTATTGATGTTTGCATTTGGTATCTGCTACTAATGTTGCACTTCTATACTCTTAGTAGATATTAGAACAAGGAGAGATAAATCATTGTTGCTTGAAGCTTATGAGTAGGACCAGTCATAAATGGTACTTTTATCTCTTGACCATTTCTTCTTATATTCTTAAAGCAATATACAATTTTTAGTTGTTTATATGTTATTACATGAATGTTTGTGTTACCATTTGGCACTTTTGTAAGGTGGAGCCATTTATTTATGTTTAATGTGTGAATAACTTATTATGTGATATGTTGTTCACAACTGTTTTGCCTAACTTTTTATGCAAAGTGGTTTATCTTAATTGATTTCCATTCTTATAATCACTGAATCATCTTTATTACCAGTTATTATTTGAAATCTCTTTAGATCGCATAATAGAAGAATTACATCCAAGGTTAGCATAGATTAGATGTGTTGTTTTCATTAGATTACAATAGCATAGAGTTAGATTAAAGTAGTTTAGATAGGAACTTTTAGATCAGCAACATCCAATTCTGCACACACAGACACCCTTAGATTGGGAAACTGGTCCTATTATCCCCAGTTGGACCTGCTATACCAAACGGATAAGGAGCTGCCAACCAACATCCGGAGCGGGCAGGTATCCCCCTTGTTGTCGACCCAATTTTCGGGGCTTCAACATATTTGGCACTAGAAGGAGGGCCTAAACATGTTGTCTGTTGGAGTTGTGGGAAATTGTGATATTTGAATTAGGATGGCTTCTCTCAAACTTCCCATTTGGAGTTGTATCCATGTTTGTGCCTCTTCCAACACCCCACCTAAAGTGGTAAGACTCTTGTCTCAGGTAAAATTCAATGGTAAGAGTAATTCTTCTGCTTTTAATCATGCCCTTCAATTTATTCAAAATGTTTTAAGTTCAAATGTCCAAGGAATTGACGAATGCATTTTATGCACAATTTTTACTCTCACATTCACAGCGGAAGCAAGAAACAGGTGTAGAACCCTCCTAGTTGCCTCAATTCACAGTTGGGACCAATTTGTCAAGGCTTTCATTTGTAAATTTGATTGCTATGATTATGATCAGGTATATGATGAAATTGAATATCTACGAAAAGAATATGAATCTGTTAGGGATTTTAATATGCGATTTCATCTTAATTGTCTAAAATATGATATTAAGAATGAACTCATGAATGAAGAATCTTCAGATTGTGTTGAGCATAACTATTCCCTGCCTCCTATGCCCGATCCAAGAGAAATTAGTCCAAGTCTTGTTCCATTTTCTTCTAATATGAATGAAAATTCCAATTTGAATATGCGGATCACTCATGATGAAGAAACTTCCCAAAGATTAGGAGACATGCATGCTCTAATACAAGAGGAGACAAGCAAGAATGTTGAAAGAAAGCCTGCCTTGGAACTAGAAAACAACTTGGAGACAAGGTTAGATAATAACATCACAAGTCAACAAATGCAGATGTCAAGGTTAGAACAACAAACTAATTCTCTTTCGGAAAATACGAACACACAAAGGTATGATCTAAAGCCTAATGTCTATGATGAATGTGATGAACAAGAATTTTTTCACGATGATGTTTTCAAATGCATTATTTCAGAGCCACATTTTTCTCTTTATCCTGATGTTTTTAGTGATGATAATTTTCTTCCCCTCAGTATTAATGATATCCAAAAAAGTACAGAGGATTACCCAAATGAATCACCATTAGGATTTCAAGATAAAGAGACAGCTATAGAACCCCCTTTTGCCATTTACAAACATGAATGACTTGACCTTCCCTTTTTGAATATACTGGATAAAAAAGAGAAATCTAGGGAATCCTGCGAAGTCATTTATGATAGCTACTTAGCCGATGATAATGTTGATTTATCTCAAGTAACTCAACAGATCTCAGATAATGAGAGATATTCTAATTCAAGAATTATACCAGCCAATCCTCATTTCAGAGTGACAGATCATTTGCATGATTTTACTATCCAAGACAATATCCCGATCTATGATTCATATCGTGAGCAAACCACCATTCCTGTTCCCAATCATAATTTGTTTTCTGATTCACAAGATGAAATTCGAAATTACTCAGATCCCATAATTCTAGCCAGTTCTTGTGAAAAAGAAGATATTTCAAATCAATCCCAATTGTGTTATAACATTAGTTGTACAGATAATCATTACATTCTTTCTCGCCTGCATCCATTTTGTATAAAATCGGATTGTGTTTTAAATTTTTAGACTTTTGATAGATTGCTATGGTATATTGAGCACCTTATCA
>APFE030245259.1:77620-109994 GCA_000404065.3 Pinus taeda
AGAATATAACATGTCTGCAATTATTTAAAATCCCGGCAAGACCATTTGACCTAAATGAAATTGCTCAGAATTTCACAACTACAGTCAAGGTGAAAGTGTTCTTTGGAAAAAAGGATTTATTTGATGACTTATTCCAAAATAAAGGCTCGCTTCAAGAAATTTTGCGGGAAGCCCAATCGCAATTATCCCCAGAAGACTTTCAAAATTTCGTGGTATACAGGGAAAAAAGATTGGCCACTATTCCTTTAGAAAAGCTACGATTACCTGCTAGAGAACCAACTCCAAACATTAGCCTCAGTGGAAATTCAAGCAATTCCAGATCTAAATCTAAATCTGCGCCAGAGGTATCTCAACATTCTAAAAGATCTAAGAACGACCAAAATAAGAGCGAAGAGGCAGTTAAGGACATGGCTCAGTCAATAAAATTCCACAACAACAAGTTATTACCTGCCCGCAAAAAGATCCTCCCTCTCTCATCATCAAATCACCACCTGTCATAACCGAGCTGGATAAGGAATGGGAAACATTCAATGAACTGATCAATATTGAAGGAAAATTTCCAGAAACACCTACGAGCAATACTTAGATTGCAGAAGGAGTAATCCCAACCATAGTCAGCAATATCTCAGAGAAATAACATGCTCCTATCACTCCATCTTCTGAGCTTGTACTTAATATAGAAGAAATTCCTCCTCTCGACATCTTTTATAGTCCTCAACATAAAGCAGTAGTAAGAAGACAAAGAAAGAAAAGGAAATTAGAAAATACATTGCATCAAGATGTTGAGCAATTGGACGTCTTATGGAAAGACCCCAACAATAATCCAACTGAAAATCTCACTAAATTGTCTGAGATCGCAGGAGCATATGCTTCTGCGACTATTGACAAAGCATCAAAAGTACAACAATTGTTAAAAGAACAAGAAGATCAAATACAGTTACTGCAACAACAATTGCAACAACCCAATACTAATAATGAGGCACACAAACAGCTTGAAAAGTTGCAGGAAGATTTCCAGCAAATGCAAATAGGTTATCAAAGAAGTCTAGACGAGAAAGGAAAACAATTGCAAAATTTACAAGAGATGCATAAAGATGAGCCTAAGCTTACAGAGTTTATTTTAGAATTTATTTCCTTGAAAGAACAACTATTGTAGCAACAAGAAGTGTTGGGACAAAAGTTATCACAATGGAGTTAGTATTGCGAAATGAGTGATAAGATCACTAATCAAGTGGTCGAATTACGAAGCGACTATGATTTGGTTGACAAACAGGTGACTGATTATCTGACTTGGCAAGATGAAGATGAAAGAAAAGAGGCAGGCACACTCAAGATAAACGAGAATCATAAAGAGTTGCTCTTTAGTAAGTGGGATGATCAAATCAAAGAAGTAGAAAAAGTGGCAAGAATAGCAGCTATAAAAGCAAGTATTCTCATTGACTGTATGAATGAGAATTTACATAGAGAAAATTTAATTGCTGAAACTACTCCGGGATATTTACCAAACAAACCAAAATTAGAGGAGGGTTGGAAGCAGAAAGCACAAGAAAAGGAAAAAGAAATCTAAGTACTAAAAATATTTAATTGGGAATGTTACTAGACATATTTGGTGAAACCGCATAGTCAGTGGATGACCGTGAAATGTATCATAAATGCGGCTGAAAAAGTGGTGCCAACACTCATCGATTCCGTTTTCTCAGCCCATATCAAAGCAGAATTTAGCCAACCGACTCTCCTTAAACAAATGTTGAATACATGCAGCTTTAAAGACCAGATACATAAATAGTTTAGTTTGGAATCTTATTTTTGCTTGAAAATTAGATTAGAAAAAGGGCGGTCATTTGAGAACCGCACCCTGATTTTTTGTAAATAAACTATTATTAGATTTAGTTAGTAGTATTTAAACCCTTCTCATGCATTTAGAGAAGGGTCCAGAAATTTGTCAAAAACTTGTCCTCGGAACATGCACTTTTGCACCCTTAGAGGAGGTTTTGATGAATGAACGGACCAAGATTTATTGATGTTTGCATTTGGTATCTGCTACTGATGTTGCACTTTTGTACTCTTAGTAGATATTAGAACAAGGAGAGATAAATCATTGTTGCTTGAAGCTTATGAGTAGGACCAGTCATAAATGGTACTTTTATCTCTTGACCATTTCTGCTTATATTCTTAAAACAATATACAGGTTTTAGTTGTTTATATGTTATTACATGAATGTTTGTGTTACCATTTGGCACTTTTGTAGGTGGAGCCATTTTTTTATGTTTAATGTGTGAATAACTTATTATGCGATATGTTTTTCACAACTATTTTGCCTAACTTTTTATGCAAAGTGGTTCATCTTAATTGATTTCCATTCTTATAATCGCCGAATCATCTTTATTACCAGTTATTATTTGAAATCTCTTTAGATCTCATAATAGAATAATTATATCCTTGGTTAGAATAGATTAGATGTGTTGTTTTTATTAGATTACAATAGCATAGAGTTATATTAAAGTAGTTTAGATAGGAACTTTTAGATCAAAAACATCCAATTCTACACACACACACACCCTTAGATTGGGAAACTGGTCCCATTATCCCCAGTTGGACCCGCTATACCAAACTGATAAGGAGCTACCAACCAAGGTCCAGACCGGGTGGGTATCCCCCTTGTTGTCGACCTAATTTTTGGGTCTTCAACGGGGTATTGACCCTGCAGATTCCATGCTTTCCATTTTCGACATGGGCAAGTGTAAAAACCTCCCCTTTCCCACCAACTTGTATTTCAGGTTCATATCACTTCAAAAGGGAAAGGTATACACCAAACTGTCATTGACGAAGGTGCTTTGACCTGCGTCATGTTGGCTTCATGTTGGATTGCCTTGGGTTCCCCAACCCTCTCATGTCATCGAACTCCCTTAAAGCTTTCGACAACCACACCTTTTTCCCGTAAGGATACTTAGCCAGTTTTCCCATCACTTTGTCTGGGAAAACAATAACGGTGGATGTAGAAGTCATAAACCGAAAACTCGACTATAATTTGTTACTAGGTCACAGTTGGACATATGGCATGATGGGCATCGTATCCACTATCTTTCATATCATCCTATTTCTATTGGATGGAAAGGTCATAACAGTGGATCAGTTGTCTTTCTGCACCTTTGATTATTCACCATTACCAAATGGCTCCATACCCCTAGTAGGAGGTGTAACTAACAGTTTTGTCAGTATCAGTACTGGTATGTTGAAGGCTTCCTCCCTCATGGGTTGTTTTCCTCTTCCATCGCCGCAGATTCCACAATCGTTCAACATGCTTTCATCAATTCCTGATGAACTGATTGATCCCTGGATCCTAATGACCTTGACACATTTAAAGACCAGATTCCATTGTGATCAGTTGTATCAGCCTACCAAGGCATTCAATGAGCATCCACATCTCCAGTCAAGTTGGCTATCGTCGACGGTACCACCCCCCTTCCCATAACTACTCTTCCTTTAGATCCGCGCGATCAACTCCCCTCAATGGACGAAGCTGTTAGAGAAATCATGATTTTTGGAGAACAACATTGGGAGGAATGGCATATTTGGTGTTCGACATCTGATTTGGACATGATGTTGCTTCAATTCCTATCCTCTGACACAAACGAAATCATTTCCCCACCCTATACAAGCATTCAAACTCTTGGTGTGGATGAAAATATGGACGACACTTCCAAGTCATTACCCATACATAGTTCCATCACAACATGCACCATGGAAGAGACCTAAATAAATGCAGATTGCAGTCCTGAGGAAATTGCAAACTCCACCTACCTACATGATCTGAATGGAAAATGGCATCAACCCATGGTACTCATCCACCCATATTATTCATCGACCAATGAAATTTATCCATGGTATTGTAAATGGCATCCACCCATGACATCCACCCATGGTATTCATTCACCCGTGGAATTGGCCCATGGTATTGTTGAATCCACCCATGGTATTCATTCACCCATGGAATTGACCCGTGGTATTGCAACTAAAAAATACTATAAGTAAGAAGTCACATTTTGTAAAAGGGAATATTGTCTGCCACAATGTAGCCTTTACAGTTCAGAGGCATGTAGCCGCCACATCTCTTCTCAAAGATAAGCTACCATCGCCCTAGCTGGTTTATTTCCATTACTATTTTAAATAAAATTTTCTTTTTCGTTTTGTTTATTGGGCATTCTCCTTTTTTTTTACTGGCAATTCAAGTTTTCAGATCTTGGGGGCCTTTCCCCCAAGAGCCATTTCAAGTTTTCAGATCTTGGGGGTCTCTCCTCCCAAGATCCATTTCAATCTTTTAGATCTTAGGGGCCTCCTCCCAAGATCCGGATCAGTGGTATCCGAGCAGGTTATGATTCCATGGGAATGAGGGTTTGATGCATATTTCAATTTCAAATTTTGCAGCAATATTCAAGAAACTTCAAGCATGTGCTACATCCTCCACAAAGCATTTTCTTGGGTCAAGTAGGAAGAATTTTTCTTTTTTCATTTTTTGCAGGAATGTTTTTGGGCAGCGACTTTGCAAATCATATATGAAACATTTGGTACAAAATTTACCAAAACAAATACCCGATTTGGATTCCTCTCGAAAATTCACCCAATTTCAAAAAACAAATGGGTCGAATCGGAGTTCGGATGTGGAAGATATCGCTGATTTAAAATCAGCTATTTTTTCATAATATTTTTTACGGCAGAACTATTGCAGCGCGAATCTCAGATTCTAGAGTGCCCAAATAAGGATTTCCATGACATGGGAAGATTCAAAATGGTCCCTCTGCTTCCAAAAATAGGTTATAATAAATATTCTGAGTTATATTGACTGAGTTATGCCTATTTTAATTCTAGAGTAGCATTCGGAGTGGGTTCCCATTGGAGATGTGCCCTCCCACACCACTTCAGTAGGCACCTACTTCACATTCATCAGTTTCAACATAGCAGCATTCGGCTTGGGCTATTTGGAGATATGCCCTCCCACCCCAGGCTATGTAGGCACCTGCTACTTCATCAGCAACCAACATCACAGTTATGGGTCATAAACAAACATCGAAGTACATTTGCTAGGCCGCACAATGTCAGTATCACAGTTGGTCACAAGCATTACAAGGTATCTCTATCCTCGGATCTTCATGGTTATGGGTCATCCACAAACCCACACTTCATCGAAGTCCATTTGCTAGGCTGCACACTGTCATCATCACAGTTGGTCACAAGCATTACAGGGTATCTCTATCCTTGGATCTCCGTTTATCATGGTTAAGGGTTAACCACATAAAACCCTTATCTTCAGTGGCTCTTCATATTCAACAAAGGCTTCACAGGAGCGAACTTTACGCAATGGGGACCATTGGTTCTTAAGGAGGGAGGAATGATCCGAATGGAAAATGGCATCAACCCATGGTACTCATCCACCCATATTATTCATCGACCCATGGAATTTACCCATGGTATTGTAAATGGCATCCACCCATGACATCCACCCATGGTATTCATTCACCCATGGAATTGGCCCATGGTATTGTGAGATCCACCCATGGTATTCATTCACCCATGGAATTGACCTGTGGTATTGCAACTAAAAAATATTATAAGTAACAAGTCACATTTTGTAAAAGGACAGATTGTCCACCACAATGTAGCCTTTATAGTTTAGAGGCATGTAGCCACCACATCGTTTCTCAAAGATAAGCTACTATCACCCTAGTTGGTTTATTTCCATTACTATTTTAAATAAAAGTTTCTTTGTGGTTTTGTTTATTGGGCGTTCTCCTATTTTTTTTCTGGCAATTCAAGTTTTCAGATCTTGGGGGCCTTTCCCCCAAGAGCCATTTCAAGTTTTCAGATCTTGGGGGTCTCTCCTCCCAAGATCCATTTCAATATTTTAGATCTTGGGGGCCTCCTCCCAAGATCCAGATCACTACATGAGGAATTCCATGAAGAATTTGTTTGGTCTTAGGAGGAAATGCTTCACTTTAACTCGTCATTTGTCGCGCATGAGATCCAACTTTACGATGAAGTAAACTAGAATGGGTATCCAATTCCTTCCCTCGATATATCCGTTGAGCCCATGCCTGGCCCTATGACCAAATAAGAACGCCTAATATACCTTAAAAAACTGGATAAAACTTGTAGAGTTGTCAATTTAGCACTCACAGCTCACAAGGAGCGGGTACAAGCTAGATTTGCACAAGCATTTAGGTTTTCTTCTTTCCAAGAGGGTGACTTTGTATCACTCTATCATCCAAAAGATAATCTCTTGGAGGCATGAACACTTCAACCCATTTGGCTAAGTCCCTATGTCATAACTAAAGTCTTCCCCTCAGGGGCATATGAACTACAGGACTGGGACAAAAATCCACTCAAGGAGCCCACATACGAGCTCTATCTGAAAAAGTATTCTACCTAGTGTCATGCTAGGTAGGTACTTTTTAATTTTATGTATTCTTAAGTTTTTCATCCCTTTTTTGATGTGATTGGATTGTTTTTGTTATTTAGTGGAGTACTTGTCTCATACATTACGTTCACAATGCAGATGTCATTGTTGCCCCTAACATACGTAGGGTACGTGGATAGTGTCAGTCATCACACATGACACATTGCATTAGTTGCTTGGGTCATCTATACACCCGAGTCGGAACTATTTTGCTCTGAGGGTGTCTTTCTTGGTACTGCCACCAACAACATTGTTCAGTACATGTCCATCATTTCACTTCTCATGGAAGCATCATCGAGGGGCATCTCCAATCTGGTGATCAGGTTAGACTCCCAGCTAGTCATTATGCAATTGACCAATCATTATCACATCCGTAATCCAACCATGTTATGTAACTATCTAAGGGTACGCCTCTTGGAATGTCGATTTGACACAATCACATATGAGCATGTTCCTCGAGAATTAAATATGGTTGCTGATTCGTTAGCTAACTATGGATTAGATTGGCATTTGTCACATTTTTTATAATAAGCATGCATGAGAAGTAAAAACATTTACTAAAGTTAAAAGTTTGTCACCAAAAACATTTTTTAAAACACATTTACACCACCAAAAATACCAAAAATATCTATATGTATATATAGATTGAAATCCAGTTTTTTACATCAAAAATATTCTAAAACTTGGATGAGATAAGTACAAAATGCCTCAAAGCCCAACTAAAAACGCTCATATGGCTACACTAGAACACCTGCTAGAATGAGCCTATTGCTCCAGAAAATCTAAAATAGCTCTAGCTACCCTCCGAAGTGGAACCAGAAACCACTCAAGTACACCAACGGTGTGTCACTGCATATGAGCAGGAATCTCCATCATAAGAAGGGGAGGGACACCCATAGTCAAACCCTCTGGGTTCCTCAGAACCTCGCAGAGACTATCAGCGTCACCCCCTCCAGCATGTAGTTGGCCGCGTCATCACACATAGCGAGGTTGGCTTGCAAGTCATACTAGCACCACATCTATGTTAAAGCATAAAAGTTTCATGTCAATTCTTATCTCATCGTTAAAAAACATTACATATACATTCGAAAGTACAAAAATACTTAAGTACTATCAACATTATTCTCAACTTGAGCACACCAGTCTCAGGCGGTAGCATCAAGTCTGGGTCGCCAATAAAGTCCATGCCTTCATAGGCATAGTCATCAACAATCACAATTTGGCTACAAAGCCACTAGAAAAAGTCTTCGTCAAAGAAGTGCCAAAGTGGTCCTCCTCCTGTGTGAGGATCAAGTGATGACCAACAAACCTACCTCAGCTCCCTCAGATCAAAAGGACCTAACCTCACCCATGGGCACATGACAGGTAACCTCTCAAGGATAAATGAGACTATGATAGTATTGTACCCGAAACTGTGTTGGGTATGGGTCTTGCATGCTCTCAATTTTGCCTTCAACTTGCAAAGCACTACTTCACACCGGTTGAACATTTGGGGCTGGACACAAACTATCACAAGCAACATTTGGGCCTTTGTTGCTAAATGAGGACTTTTTGACCCCACCAAGTGCACAATCAACCATAAAACTGCCCTCATTGACCGAGATCGAATCCTTTCTATCGGGACTCTTTTGCTGATTAATCCACTCCCAAGGATGCAATAGATATCTACCAGCTCTAAAGTAGATCGTGGATCTGACCTGCCACCGGTAAGGTTTGCATGTGCCCCATGGCACAACAAACCAGTCAAAAAGTAAATTTCATCCCGGTCAATTGCTGGCTCTTGATCTCTAATCCTAAACACTTGCTCGTGTTCACCCCAGCGCTGTATGATCTACCTCAGTAGCTCATCCTATCCTTTCATCAACTCTAGCCTTGCATACTTCAACAAACTACAACGATGCAATGCAAGTATGCAAGCTGGATCATTTCGCATCAGCAATTCCTCATTGTCATGGGCCCGTTCTCTCCATAGGTGAGTCATTTCATCTCAACACCTGCACAAAATAACCCTAAAATTAGTTAAAATGGGGCAAAATCACTTAAGGAATCCATGCATGACGGTTTCAATTGCACCTACTGCCTTAACACCCCTCCCAGTGCTACACAAGAAGGATTAACACCCTCCCATGGATCGTACAGAGCGTTTAACGCTCCCTACTGACCTGCTGGAGGGAGTTAGTGTGCAAACATGGCTCTAGGGAACCTCAGATCTGCAAGTTTCCACCCACAAAACTGATAAAAAGGTTTAATAAAGTATAGGGTAAGGTTTTAGCTCTCACCTGGAACTGATAGCACGTCGAATGGTTGCTCAGATCTCTTGCAATGGTTCGTGGAAAATCTGCTCCTCTTTAGCTCCAACTAGCTCTCACAAACTTCAAACTAGTGAAAATGATGCATGTGAAAGCTCAAAGAATTTCTTTATATAACTATGAGAGACATGATTTTTTGAAAATCATTAAAGAGGAATAGTCCATTCCACATGATTTTTTATCATGCATGAACCCAGATAATAGGAATTGCTGCTTTTTTACTACTTTTGATGAAAGTACTTCAGGAATGAAAAGTAGTAAAAGCTGCATGCAAGACTTTTTAGAGCATTGTTAGGGATATTTTATTTCTCTTTAAAAATATAAACATCCCCAA
Organism: Pinus taeda; assembly: GCA_000404065.3. NCBI lineage: Eukaryota > Viridiplantae > Streptophyta > Pinopsida > Pinales > Pinaceae > Pinus > Pinus taeda. Next base: position 86,715 of record APFE030245259.1, read on the forward strand.
GCTTTTGTCCTTGCGCTCGTTAAATCTATTCAACGATAAACAGAGCACTTTTGGAGACATTTTATCGCTCTTTAAAAAATATAAACACCTCCAAATTTTTGTGGTAGAAATCATTAAACAGATATACCACAACTCGTAAAGCACTTTTTTGGGATATTTTATCACTATTTAAACAATACAAACATCCCTGAGTTTTTCATCCTTTTCACTCATTAAAAATATGCAAACGATGCTCTGAGCAACTCTTTTTTGATCTAATTCCAGCTCATAAACTAAAAAAGACCAACAAAGCATCTTTTTTAGGCACTTTTTTCTTGCTCTTTAAACTGAAAAATCTCGAGTTGTGTCTTGCTTCTCGTTAAACATGCTAAAGATGACTCGAGCATTCTTTCAGCTACTTTTTTCAAGCTTGTTAAAAAATGAAAAATCCCGAGTTTTTTTTACTAAGCTTGTTAAAGTGTCACAACAAAACATGAGTTTAGTCCACCACCTCGTACTCGTAACAAAATGAGGTTGACATCTATTGGAAAAAGGTTTCTCTTTATCCAGGTCTAGTAGATTAAATAAGGAAAAGTAACCGATACGAGTATACTATTAACCTTTTGTCGCACCCATTTAACAACTATGACAAAGAGACCACCATGGAGTCTCTCCTTACGATCTTTTTAGACTATCTAAAGATGAAAAGATCACTGAGTTGTCTAGTCTGAACTCTTTAAAATACACAGACAAGATACAGAGTCGTTCTTTTTATGATACTTTTCAGACTCTTAAAAGATGAAAAAATCGACGAGTTTTCCTGTCTGGACTCATTAAACTAATCAGATAGGGAAAAGAGTCATTCTTTTTGTGATCCTTTTCAAACTCTGTAAACATGAAAAGATCAATGAGTTTACCCATCTAGACTCATTAAAAATCAGATGGGGAAAAAGTGGAAATACAACTATATCCTGAAGCGTGGTTTGGCAGCAAAAGTTCCCTTGAACATGGAACTCCCTCACATAAACTGTCATTTTGATAGCCTCTCGATATGAACCCTACCAACCTATGAGTTTTTAGCCTATATACCCTGATTCCATTGCATCTTCGTATCTTAAACACTCTATAGTGTTCATGAGTCTAGTGCCATCTGGTTAAAACTGTTGTCGTGCCTTCCATTATTCAAGGGTCCCTACTTGTTTCCTTGATCAACTGACCCTACATATCCTTTCATCGTGCCCTCCGTTGTTTAGAACCAAAAGCTCAAAAGATTCTTCAAAAAACAAAATCATCCTTGTCTGGTTTCGTGTCGAATGATGTAGGACACGTCATTGCCTACCTTTCCACAAGTTCCTTCCTATCGACTTCAACACTCTATCTAGGAAGATAACCTAGAAATGCATTCAGTGCCTTGGTTCTTGCAGACATTAGTGGTAGGTTACCTTATGCTTGATCACGAGTTTTCTTCATTGGCTCCTGGTTAAGCTATTCTATGAGTGTTCGATGACAAAAATCTTTCACACTCGGTAGTTTGCACAGTGCATCTTGGAGACCATCACCATTATCAGTGGCCTTCCTCGCATCTGTTATCAATCTCCATTATTGGCTGGTAATCAGATGGTTTCATGCATGTTTGACGTCAACTCATTTTATCACATGTATCGATTTATGTTGTTCGGTGAAGGTGGAATCAAGACCTTGGGTAGAGGCTTGCATCATTCAGCCTTGTTTCCTCTCCCAAGCTACGATATTGTTCTTTGAAGACAGCCATTTCAGGATAATCTATTATGACACTAGATCCACCCCGTGCCATATTGGTGTCTAGCATTACTATATCTTTGAGGAGAAAGTTACTCTAACATAGCTACTAAGCATGGGAATGCCCGACTTAGTACATGCTTTTAGCGGTTCATATATATGTACTTTTTTTGTATCAGGTTTTCCTTATTGCCCGAAACTTATTTCTCTCTCTACAAAGATTTTGACAAGAAAATACAGTATTTTCATAAAGTATTTTAGCCATCGTCTCTGCCTCTGATCTCATACTTTAGGGGGCATCTGTTATTGGATAAATTGACCTCCTAATCAACTCAGAGGAGGAAGACAAGATGATTGAAAGAATGACCATAGTTGCAGGCCCAAAATCCACACTAACACTCTCTGTACATTGATAACCTGCTTTATAAAGCTTATTTACAAGCATAAAGGAGTGTTAGGCAACTTGCTAACTCATGTTGTTAGACCAGGGGGAGCATTAGTGAACTTTAGTTGTGCTCAAGTGGTTATGCCAATGAATCTTCCATTAAATATCTAGATATTATTTCCCTAAATTTGCGCAAGAAAAGAAGGGAAACTCCAAAAATCAAGATATTTGGAGAAATTCTATTCTGGAAACAGAGGCAAATGGGGAAAAATCTAGTAAACGAGGCAAGTTCATGGTTTTTACCCGAATGAACTACAGGTGGAGTTGGGAAAACCTAAATCGGTTGTTATTTAAGCAACAAGAGGGCCATTGCACAAGGGTCAGAGCATTTAGAAGGATAGTACATGGTGTTGTTGTGATATTGTCATATTCTTGAAGGAGCTAGCTGAAAGAAGGAGAAATAAAGAGGAAGAAGGGATAAGGAAGATTGATGCAACAGGGTTGTTGTAATCACTCTTTTGAATATTGGACTGCAGTTGCATTCCACTACTCGAAGTGTCAGTGATATTGTGCATTTATTTGTCCATTCTGATGCCTGTTGTGTTGAGTAGATAAGTTACACATTTATACATGTTTGTTATGGATTCTTATATTAATTGTCAAAAGTATATGTTGTGATTGGTTTTCTTCGTTCTTTTGTGTAGGAATCGTGTTGGAGATGGTCAAGAGGAGTTCTTCTTACCACACAGAGATCCCCAAGTGAATCTAGAAAGAACCAAAGGTGATCCTTTCTCCATATCCTGTCAATATATGTCAGATAGATGAACATGTGTGTAACAGGTACCTTTTACAAATAACCTCACGGTCTATCGGAAGTCTCAGGAAGACTTTCGAGGGTAGTTTTCATCCCGTGCATTTTACCCCATGGCAAGGACAAATTCTATGATGTTGTCTTTAGTAAGGGAAAGGTTTTCCTTAGACACATCACCACGAGACAGGTGAAACAGATCAGTTCACGAGTCAAGAACTTGTATTCTCTTGAGGTTCAAGATGCATGCAAAACCTTGAGGAGTAAGGAAAATGTGAGAGACTTGGTGGTTGACAAGGAGAGTACATTACCTCTCAACATGCAGTCCCAGAAGAAATCTTAGACAATTTTGGAGGAGCCACAATTAGATTTAGCAGAGGTATCACATGCAGCCATACCTCTATGTGTGAGGTGGGGTGATGTGCAATGATAGTCCCAAGAAGGCTAAAATTGGGCAGGGTTCATTGAGAGGTTTTATCTCATGGATCGTACCTTGCTATGGAAGCCAAAAGTAAATAGTAGCAGAAGGAATCAGTGGGATTGATGCAGTCAGAGATGAAACTGATAGAGGTTAGAGCAGTCAGATACTGAAGAGCATAGAGAAGGATTGACAATAGTGCAGAAAGGCTGACTCAATAGAAGTGCAGATTTTTTCTTCAATTGACAGAGGCAATAGAAGTCAGAGACTTTGATGATAGATGCATCCTTCTAATTTAGGTTGGATGTTTTCTTTGTTTCTGAAGTTGTTGGAGCAACAAAACTAGAGAGAAGTGTTTCATGCAGAACATTCCAAAGGTTCAAGATTAGGATCAACTTGAATTCCTTTCTTGTTGAGAAGGAGTGTTGAAAATAACAACAAGAAATGATAAAAATAGAATCTAGAATATTCCAATTTTAATTTGTTCTTGAATTAAAAATGTGAATCAAACTCAAATTTAGTCTCACCAGCTACGTGGAAATAATTAATTAATTCATTATGGATTAATTAGTTGGAGAAATTCAAGTTAGAGGTCTTTTTGAAGTCATGCAACAATTATCCCTTTAATTAAGGAGATATCATTGAGTTATATTTGATTTGTAATTAGTTAGCTCAATTTACTGAGTTAAGTCCAATTAAATTAGTTCCAAACTGTTTGAAGAACTAATTGTGAGTTATCAGTTAGTTGATGCATGCATGCACTCAACTAGTGTACTCCAGATAACTGAAGATTCTCTCATCAGAAACTCATGCATGTCTATTATGAGAAAGACCCAGTTGAGCTAAATGTCAAGGATAGTGTACTATCAGTTGCATGTTTTATCCTATAAAGGAAACTCATGCATGATGCCAAGGTAAGGTTCCTTGAGGATTGGGCAGTTTTATAGGGTGTGAGATGAATGTGAGAGATCCGTGTTACACTTGGTAGTAGGAGGATCACCCAGAGAAATTGCACAAGAAAATAGGAGGCTTTGAGGGTGGAGGAGAAGGTTTGTGAGAAGCCTTGTTTTCCTCTAAGCATCCATGAGGATTGTACTAAGAGCTGGCTAGCTATGAGAGCTAAGGCTTTGTATAATCTTGATGTATTTCCACCTTGTATGATAATACAGATAGTGGGGTTTTTAGCTCAGGCTTTCCCTTGAGTATTTTATATGCTTCATGTGTATTGATTCTTCTTCTTATGGTTATATGTGTTCAGCTCTGATTCAACTTGATCTTTAAGCTTCCACAAATTTGATAGTAGAAGTAGATTATAGGATTTTTATTTGGTATATTGCATTATCGAGTTAATCTACAATTAGATTTTCTACACAGATGAGGTAGATTTGTAGAGAATTTGCAGAATTTCTACAAAATACGTCTAAAGGAGGGATTTCTTCAATATTAAGGACTATCTCAGCAGTAGGAAATGTAGGAATTATTTCCATATCATTGGCAACAATGGATTTAATGACAATTTCAACATCAATGCTCTTCTCGGGAGTCTCAAGAACAATATTCCCTTGGGAAGCCTCAATAGTAAACTAGGTTATTACTTTAGTTTCCAAAGCCTACTTTGTCTCTTTGTTGATTGTAACATATTTTTCTTGTATTTTGGCTAACATACCTATAACTTGAGTTTCTTCAACTATCAAAACATGTTTGAACTCCTCCCATACTTCATCCAATTTGTTCTCCTCTTTAATTTCGCTTGTTAGCTCAAAAGCTACAGTAATTGTTTTAGAGACTTGGGAAATAATTGGAGCTTTCAAAGAGGAGGCTAATGTACCTGAAACTTCTAAGTTCTGTCGACATTGTTTTAACATAAATTCTAGAAAATGGGTAATTCTTTGTTGATGGTATTGATTGAATCTAACCAATTTGTCAGAACTTAGACAATCTACTACCAAATTTTCAACCATAAAATATTCTGGAACCATTTCAAACAAATCATTGAACTTTTTAGGATTACTTGAAAATTATTTGGGCTTAGCCTGTGATGTAACATCTTTCACGATGCCATGAGGGTAATATGGCCTATTTGATATGTTGGGAAAATTAAAGGCTTTTAATTGTTAAATTCAAGCAAGGAATGCTTGAAATTCTCTAAGGCATAGGGACCACAAGAGATAGGAAAACATGTCTAGGCAATTTTCTTGGCATCATTAAAAACTAAAGTCAAGCCCTTACCAACTATTTCGTAAGAAATTTCCTTAGCGAGTAATTTATCCAGGACAAAAAGGGGAAAAACATCAGGATGGGGAAGACTACCAAAACATTGAATGTAAGTAGTTGACTCTTCCCCAAACCACTTTCCTTACATATTGAAGTCTCTATTGGCCTCTGCAGTGATGTTGACAACGTTAATCCTCTCTGCGGAAAGGGATGATCCCTCTAGCCCAATGAGTGGGTCTAGCAACTAAAGTGATAATCAACTAGACATCTTCCTTGGTTATAATTGAAAAGTAGAATGAAAGAGATGACCTACCTCGTTCTGATGTTATTCTGATTTCCTTTGTTGAGGGCCTTGAACTGCTTGCTTCATGGAATTGTTCCTGCTTCTCTCAGTATTTATGTACCTATATAAGTGATCAAGAGACAGCAAAGCATGCCAAAACCAATATCAAATCCAATAACAACCTACTTAACTAATCAAGGAATGTCAAGCCAAATAAATACATGAACATTCATATTTTGGGAAGATGAACCAACATATGTATATTATTAGGAAATAAAGGGAAGCTTACAACCGAAGCCTTGATGTTGAAAGGCTCTCCTTGAGTGGTAATCCAAGTCCAAACCAAGAAACTCTCCAAGCACTCCTTCTCCGAGTCTAATGAGTATCCTCTAGGAATAAGCTTAGCATAAAGTTGCAAATAGACAAACCAACCATTTAGGAATGGGAGAGGAGGAATTTATAGGCTAGGAGAGGGAGTTAGCACTCCTCCAAAGATAGGATTAGGTGCAAATCTCAAGGAGGTAGCTCATAGAGATAATATAAAGAGGTCAAGTTGGGAGGAGTCAACCTCATCTATGCGAAACCACCTCCATCTCGGCACTCTGGAAGCTTCTATACCATGAAGCTTCTCATCTCCTTTGGGAAAATTACCTTTTTCGGATCATCGCAGGTATGAAAGGGAAGAAAGCAATGACATTGCGGGTCAAACATAGCGCAACAAGAGACCATCATTGTTTTAAGCCTCATAAGAGCGATGACTCTCATTTTAGGGTTTTAAGATCTATTTCTTGAGGGAAATCTCAAGGCATTTTCCAAACAAAGTCTCAGGACTGATCTAAGTTGTATACATGGATGAGTATACTATATAATTGTCATTTTTTGGGCACTTTAGGGTATGTCAGAGGGAAGTGTAGGAGGCATGAAAAATTATTGTGTAATAGATGTCCCCTAAAGCATGAAGACAGAACGAGTGATGGTTGATATGCTTTATGAGCACTTGCAAGGACGAGGACACACATTGATAGGAGACCTACAAATCAAGGATGCATATACATATACATATCTGAGATAAAGACATGAATCCATGTCATGGACACAACCATTTGGATGATGAAGACTATATGAAAAAATCCATGGTATGGGACCAACCATCCATATAATAGGATCACCATAAATATATAGTCTCATGGTATGGTTATAGCCATTTGTATAGTAGAAACATGTGTACAATCATGAATGAAATATAAGTCCATGCAACCTGAGGCATAATAGACAAGACTCAAGGTCTTGTGCTCCATCCCAACCCGATCAATGTATGAATCCTAACATGTGAATAAATTTGTTGAATTCGAAAATGGTAGAAACGCACTTGATTACCGGCCAATGATGTGGACTGTTAACAGGTACGAGAGAAACCACTAATAATGATAATGGGTCTCAAGGTACAATAGTACAATCTATGAATGTGATAATGAAGCTTAATTCAAATACTTGTGGAATCACCTAATCAAAAGCCAATAATGAAGACTTGTCGTCGGATGCGAATAGCTAGCCATTAGGGCATGCCAACTCTAAGGTACTAAAAAGGATTTTCTATGTCATCTTCCTCAATAATGAGCTGAAGTTGATAGGAAGTGACCTATCGAAGGAAGGAAATCATGAATCCCCCATCATCAACATGAAACAAGGAATAAAGTGGAGAATAGTTGTCAAGACTGTAACAGTGACTCAAATAGTGTATAGGTAAATAACTACAGATTGGACTTCTCTTGAACATTGGTGACGCGACTTCGGAGTGTGGTAGCATTTGGATCGACATAGAGATCATGATGAAAGAATGGAATAGTCAAATGAGAGGAAAAATGGATCACCCAAACCCAAGAGGACCAATGACTGAGTGAGGATATCCCAAATCCAACACAAGAGTAGAAGAGTGTCATGTTCAAGAGCGACATGTTACCTATACAAATGTTGTCTCATCTTCATTTTACCCCACTATTTCTAGCAAGTACCCAAATTATTTTAATCACAGGCTTGAAGGCGATAGTGTATGCTTATCATGTAAGTTCATTCTTCGAATGAATCCATCATTGTAAGTTCTACGAGCCCTAGGAAGGAGAAGCTCAATCTCATCATGGTGATGAGTCTTTCATCATAGAGTTTTAACGAGTTCAACGTAAGAATAACTTGGTACATATTTATAGAGTTTGAAAAAGAAACGAAAAAAAAAACTCCATCATGTCCCTTTTTGTAATTTATCCCTTGAATCTAAAAAAGTAGAAAACAATATTCGAGGGAACCTCTTGACTATGTCGACCAAGGTGTACCTTTTTCATAAATAGTCAATCTCAGCCTGAAGAAGGGGCAAATGTATATTGAGGTGATGTTGATTCATTTACTTTAACGAGTTCAAAATGAAAAGTACTCAACAATCTTTTCAGTTTTTGAGAGTCAGAAAATAGCTCAAAGATGACTCCAAGTGAGGTCCCTTTTTCTATTATTTAATGAGTCCCAAAAAGAGATGAAATAAAATATTCAAGAATCAGTTAATAATGATCATTATTCAGTCGAAGGTACCTGTAACTGCACAAATAAATGCACCAATCATTGATATCGAGAAAAACATTAAAATATTACAAAAATATTAACAAAAATGACTTGCAAAACTTATAAATAGCCAAAAGTAATTTTATTTTTTACCATTTTACCACAATGAGCTCTAAAAGTGTATTTGTTCCCTAACTCTCTTGATTTTCAAGTGGTCTTTGCGGGAGCTCGAAGGTACCATTTCAGGAACCATCTGCAACATATAAGAGCCTCATCCCTGCTCTTGCATTTTGTCACTTTTTTATCCATTTTAAATGGTAAATTTTATGCTATACGGGAGTATTTTAAATTTTTAGGGCATTGACAAGCATCACAGGTATGGTCATCGAACCCACAATGATCGCGCTCGAGCCCAAAGTCTCACGTGATGTCATCAATCTATTTGTAAAAATAGTCATGATGACGCCGAGGTGGATTTTTTGGAAAGAAAATCCTCTTTTAAAGCAAAAATTGATGATTTAAATCCATGAAAAAAACATTAATTTATGTTAAATCATGTTTTACAGGAGATCATGATCTTGGAGTGGAAATAAAGAGGCCATGAGTCCGAAGAATTCCACGTAGCTCAGGATCTTGAATGCATAAATACTCTAAGGAATTGGGGGCTACTAAAATTCTTCAAGACCATAGGGTTAAGGGTTCAAATGGAATTGTTGTCCTATTTCATCAGTCTCTGGGATGTAGATCAAGAGACATTTATCATAAAAGGCTAGGAAATAGAACTTTAGGAGACAGATATCTACTTCATCATGGGATTGTCTTGACTAGGGGCAGCAGTCCAACTTTTTGGATCTCACCAAGGAGGTGAAAGTACAAGGACTCTAGTATAGAGGCATTGTCCCAGTGCTGAAATGACCAATGGAGGGAAAGTGAAGATAGCAAGAATCACCAATAACCTCATCTTGAGAATGATTTTTTTCATTATGGCGCATGTATCCAACACAGAAGCATTGCATGAGGCTTCAAAGTCCTAGTTCCAATATTCTATCGCATGTTTTACCCCGACCATATTCAACTGGTGTGGAAGCATTTTGGAAAGTATGAAACGAAAACTGACTAAGGGGAAGCATGGACACCTGAAGCAATTTGGGTTTGGTTCTATATTCGTAACCTTTGTTTTAGAGCAAGTGCCCTTATTCTGGTATAAGTGGGCAAAGGTACCAGACCCTAACCCCTGAGATCTGAGACTCTTGCGATGGAGTCAACTCATGCCTCCAGGAGCAACGAGTCAACATATGCATTACCCACCACAATTTTTTTCTTGTATAGAATGCCAACTACTCGTGGCAGATGACTATGCTTATGATGGCATGGATTTCAGGTGGGATCTAGATCTACCTCTACCACCAGGAGAACAGTGGACCAATGCAAGTAAAAACTTCTTTTTTGGATTTTTTCAAGTTTTATGATTTTTTATAAAAGTGTAATCTGAGACTCAACATGTCATAAATGTGCATATGTAGGAGTAGACAAACCACTAGGCATGTCACCAATAGCACGACGAGATACACATTAGATAGTGGGCATAGACTATGAGGAAGGGCACAATCTAAAGGTGATAACTCGTGGAGTCCCAGAGTATGCCACTATTGATGATGTTCCACTGCATTGGTAGAGACACACAGTGGGAGTCTCTTTGAGGCCAAGTGATCAGAGTAGTTTCATGCTATTATGAGCACCATCTAGGCTAATAGTTTATCTAGTTCTTTTACACATTTTGTAGAATTAGAAAGCCAAGTGTCCTAGGACACTTTATTTTTTGATATTTTGAGTAAATACCTGAAATATTGATATATATATATATATTTATTTTATATATATTATCTATATATATATAATTATTATATATTGCATTTTTTATTTCCTACTTATGTGTCAATAATGTGATTAATTTTATTAAATGACACAAATGCATATGAACAATAGAATTTGCTACAACAAACACCATTAGTAAAACCAACATAATGGCTTGACGACATCTGAAAATTGAGTGGAACACAAGTTAAGAAGAAAATCACATGTTTGCAAAGAAAACAAACACACCAAAACTTAAAATTGCACACTAATGAATTAACGCACTAATGTACAAAAGTCATTACATGAATTTCACGCATAATACTTCTTTAGACACAACCCATTACAGGACTGTGACAATGCATCTCCTTCAATATCACATAGCTCATAGACACCTTTTTGTAATACATGCTTGACGATGTATGGCTCATGCCACATGGGTTCGAACTTTCTTGCTCCCAATTTATTGTTGGCTTGATCTTAAAGAAGGACCAAGTCACCTTCAGCAAAAGTGAGAGGAGAAACGGTTTCGTCAAAATGAGCTTTGACCCATTTCTTTTGAGCTTTGATGACCATCAAAGCAATGGGACGACTCTCATCGAGCCTCTCAAGATACAGTAGTTGCTCCTCTTTAGGCGAGGTATTCAGAAGAAGTTTGATAGCTAGTTTAAGCAAGGGAATTTCTTATTCAATTACAATAGTTGCTTATAAACCATACACCAGCTAGAATGGAGTGAATCCAGTGGCCATCTTAGCAGAAGTTCTATAATCCCAGAGATATAAGAATAACATCAAATTCCAATCCTTTTTGTTCTTCCCAATGGTACGTTGAATCATAGTAATCAAAACTTTATTAACTGCTTCAACCTAGCCATTGGCCTGTGGATAATAAGGATTTGAGCTATCATGATGAAGGCCCAACTGAGCCGTCAGCTCTTCCATCATTTGTTGACAAAAATGTGATCCATATTCATTCACAATAGCTTGAGTAACACCAAAACGTGCAATGGCGTGTCTAAAAAGGAACTGAACAATAGTAATATCGTCAGCATTGTATCTAGGCATCACCTCAGCCTATTTAGTAAAATAGTCAACGACGACGATTATATAACCATGCCCCCCCACCCCCATCGAGTGAGGGTTACATGTCATGAAATCAATGCCCCATTTACCAAACGGGCCAATGGTAATTACTAGGTGTAAGGGATCAAGTGGGGCACACTGGTTGCAGTTGAAAATCTAACATTCATGGCATTTTTGGACATCTAGAATACAGTCTTTAAAGATAGAAGGCCAGACATAACTGGCATGGAGGATTTTTTGAGCAATGGCATATCCATAGATATGACCACGACAGACACAAGAGTGGAAATCATTTAAGACCCATTCAACCTCTTCTAGTGTGAGACACCTACGAAGAACATAGTCCACACCGACCCGATACAATTTATCACCAAGGATCTGATAGGGTTGGGATTGATGCTGAATGTAGTGTTGTTCGGATCGAGACAGCTCAGCTCGAAAGCTTTGGGTTTGAAGATAAACGATAATATTTGTTGGAAATAATACTGAGAGGGGGGTGAATCAGTATTATTAGATCTATAATTTTATTTTCCAAACAGATTTATATACACTACTTTAGCTAAGTGAACTACTGTGTACGCACGACTGTACTTAAAGCAATCAGCGTATATGCAAAGAACTTTTGATTTAGACAATTTATAATGTATTGAGCTTCAAGAAATATATCAAAGATTTATTAGACAGTGCAGTAAAATAATAATAAAGCACCATGCATAAGAAACACACATGAACACCAAGATATAAGGTGGAAACCCAATGTGGGTAAAAACCACCTGTTATTGTCATCTCTGTCTTCTTTTTAATAATAAGAAAATATGTTTACAATCTTGTATTGGTGCAAACTCATACTAGTACGTGGGCACCCACCTACAGAAGGCTACAACCTTCTCTCGTTCTCCAAATAATAGGTGCCAGCCTACAGAAAAACTCCACTCTTCCACCAGGGACCACGTTTCGTGAATTTTCAGACTGGATACTCCTCGAATAAAACACCATAATCTAGAGGCCACGTTTCATCCAATTTTCATATTGGACCCATCAACAACATTGAAACTCAGAAAATCACAACTGCAATACAACCATCAAATACATCTACATCAATCAATCACTGAAACCCAATCATCACTTTATGAAACAACCACAACTAAATTAATCAATAACCTGACAACCCATCATCACTTTCTAACTCAACCACAACTAAATCAATCAATCACTTGACATCCCATTATCACTAAAGCAAATCACAATCAATCAATCTGATCATTCAAAACATTGTTGCCAGAATAGAGTCAGCAGAACACAAAGTAGAACCCAGAACTTTGCAACAACAAATAGAAACAACTGAAACTTTAAACATCATACTTCATAAGGTATATGCTACATCCATGTGTCAAACGAACGTGCATACACACTTTTACCAAAGGGAACCAGTGTACAGATCTACAAATTCAAATTTATGACGTATACACTACTTTGATACATAGAACCAATGTGTATATGCTCTCTTACTAAAGTGAACCTACATACAGATGTGTAAATGATAACTTAAAAATCAAAACTATTCCACACTTCAGTCATACCCAGATTATCACATTTACAGAATAAAACATGTGTTAATATTCAGATCTAGACTGTTCAATATCAAACCACATAATGATAATACTCTTAAGCCTTTATGATCCTAGTCCATCAACCTTCATCAACCTCATAGGTGCATCCTTAGATCAGTCAAGCAAACCATTAGAAGCTCATTAACTTGCATATATGATTCAACACTTCATAAGATATTCCAATCCTTGCACACCTTGGCCTAATTATCTTCTCCTCCTTATATAGTTTTAGGCTTTTCTCAATACCATGGACCAAAACTACTTATGACCTATACCTTGAACCAAATACCTCCAATCAATTACCTTGCATCAAATACCTTGGGCCAAGAAATACCTTGGACCAAGAAATACCTTGGACCAAAAACTTAGTTTTCCTAAGATATACATGCTTTTCCTTTGGCGAAAGTGTGTGTGTATGTATACGCTCCTTTTGTTCCCTAAACCTGCGTGTATGCGTAGCTTAGTCAAGGTGAACCTGCGTATACCTCTCTTTCTTCATTCTTTGTAGTATGATCTGTAATTATTTTTGGTTGACATGCTGCACTATGATCTTTCATCTGAGTGAGTTTCCATCAAGGACAACACATGTATCAAAATGCCAACAATCTCCCCCTTTGGACTTGATGGCAACAACAACACCAAGTCACTCTCCCCCTTTGACATCAAGGGCAAAGGGTGGACTAAGATATTTTCTCCCTTTGACATACACTATGTTGTTCATGCTCCCCCTGAGTACATGTTGAATTCTCTTATTTAGCTCCCCTTTTGTACATGCTAAGATGCATTGAAACCGTCCATGCTCCCCCTGAGCACGAGTAGAGTCTACAAAAAAAAAAATCTAAAAGAATGACTCTATAACTCAACTATATGAGGATGACCTTCCTATCACCAATGACTCATACATACATCCATCACCCAACCAAGTGGGGATATACCAAATTCAACTCATCCACCCAACCAAGTGGGGATATACCAATTGTTTATACATGACAAAAACAATAAACATTACATCATCCATCCCATGTAAATTGGGGATACAAATTACATCATTTGTACAAGAGAACTCATTTAAATATATGAGAATACATATCACACCCTAGACTTTTACATGACTTAAGAAACAAATGGTATAGATATCTGAAGCCATAGCTAGACTTAACAACCATAATGCCAACAATGTTGAATGTATGTGAAGGCTAATGCTCACCCTAAACCTATGCTACCTTTGCTTTGTTAACAAGTCAATGATCAAGGTATCTTTGTCAATCAGATAAAAATTAATGAATGAAGCATATCAATAGACATTAATCATGAATATCAGTCAGAGCACCCATATTAGAGCCCGCCCCACTATTTTTATTTTTTGAACAACATATGCGCTCCTTGAACCATAGAAACTCGTGTGTGTATGCGACTATTCTCCATGAAACGCATGTATAATAACCTTTCTCTGAAAAATTGGATTTAACAGTAGGATGATGCAACAACTACTGCTAGTTTTGTCTGAGATAGTCAAATGTCTCTCTGGGTAGTCGTTTATTGAATATATCAGCAACCTATTCTTTGGAGAGAACATGCTCCAATTTTACTTTTCTTTCAAGCACTTGTTCATGTAGAAAATGGTATTTGATGGGTATGTGCTTGGTCTTGGAGTGCATGACTGGATTCTTTGAAATATTGATGGCACTTCTATTATCACAGAAAATGGATATGGGTGGAGTACATGTGATCTGAATGTCTTGTAAGGTTTTCATCGTCCAAAGTAGTTGTGTGTAGCAAGATGCAGTTGGCACATATTCTGCTTCAGCTTTAGATAAAACAATTGAACTTTGTTTCTTTCTGAACCAAGACACTAACCTGGAACCCATATAGAATGCACCACCACTAGTGCGTTTTCTGTGATCAACACTTCCTACCCAATCTGCATCTATATATGCATGAAGAGTAATATCTGTATCTCTAGGATACCATAAACGAAAGTTCTGAATTCCCTGAAGATATTTGAAAATTCTTTTGACTACATGAAGGTGTGATTCCTTTGGATTTTCTTGGAATCTTCCAACTATTCCTACTACATGCATGATGTCAAGTCGGGTACATGTTAGATAAATCAGACTGCCAATCATGAATCTGTAAGTTGGTTGATGTACTACTACTGATTCATAATTTGAGCTGTGACTACATCTTGTTACCATTGGGGTACATACAGGTTTAGAATCTTCCATGTTGTACTTTTTCAAGATCTGTTTGAAATATTCGGTTTGTGAAAGAAAAATACCATCTTTATTTTGTTGAACATGTAGACCAAGAAAATAGGTAAGTTCTCCAAGCGAGGACATTTCAAATTTTTGCTGCATTACTGAAACAAATTCTGAGTCATGGATTCTTCATTGCTACCAAAAATGATATCATCAACATAAACAACAATAATTAGCAATTTATTAGTTTCAATCTTTGTATATAGGTTGCTATGTGCTGAACCTTTTGTAAAACCTTGTTGGTTTAGATATTTGTCCAGGTAGTAATACTAGGCCCTTGGAGCCTGTTTCAGACCATAGAGAGCCTTTTTGAGTCAGCATACAAGTTTTGCATAATTTCCAAGAATGAATCCTTCTTGTTGTTCAATATAAACTTCTTCTTCTAAATCTCCATTAAGGAAAGAAGATTTGACATCCATTTGGTATACTTTGAAATTATGAAAGCTAGAAAGAGTAGGAAACATCCTTATGGCTTCAAGTCTAGCAACAGGTGCAAAGATTTCTTCAAAATCTATACCTTCTTGTTGAGCATACCCTTTACAAACAAGTCTAGCCTTGTTTCTAATGACTTCTCCATTTTCATTCATCTTATTTTTGAATATCCATTTAGTTCCTATAATATTTTTATCATGAGGTCTAAGAAAAAATTCCCAAGTATTATTCTTTTCAATTTGCTCAAGTTCTTCAT
The DNA here is from genome assembly GCA_000404065.3 of Pinus taeda. Taxonomy (NCBI): domain Eukaryota; kingdom Viridiplantae; phylum Streptophyta; class Pinopsida; order Pinales; family Pinaceae; genus Pinus; species Pinus taeda. The sequence goes on from APFE030245259.1 coordinate 102,600, forward strand.
TCATGGCCTTGACCCAACATTCATCTTTGCATGCTTCATTTACATTTTGAGGTTTGGTGGTAGATAGTAATGCTAGATAGCTTGAGGTTTCTGTAATAGTTCTTCTTCTCTGTACACCTGCCTCTTTTTCCCATAAAATTTGAGTTTTTGGATTATTTTTCTGAACATACCTGGAAAAAGTATTTTCTTATACCGTTATCTCTTATTTTGGTGCTTCATTGATTTATTGTTCAATATCATTGTGATTTGATGTGGGAAAATAATCCCCATATTCTTCATTGTTATCATCTTATGTTTCTATCTGTTTTGGATTTTTGCATGCTTCATCAACTACAACATCAATACTTTCAACAATTTTTCCAAGTCTTTTACTATAAAATTTATATCCTTTACTTCAGGAAGAGTAACCAAGAATAATACCTTCATCTTATTTGGGCTCAAACTTACCAAGTTTTTCATCTGTGCTTTTGATATAATAGTTTCTTCCGAAAATTTTAAAGTATTTTATAGTAGGAGTCTTACCATACCAAATTTCATGTGGAGTTTGAGTGTTATTTACCCGAGCATTTGCTTGGTTGAGAATAGTTATGGCAACAAATGCAGCTTCACCCCAGAAGTTTGCAGAAGTTCCAGATTCATCTAGCATAGCTCAAGCAATTTCTTGAACAATTTTGTTCATTCTTTCTAGCACTTCATTTTGCTGAGGAGTCCTTGCAGTGGAGAATTGCCTTTTTATTCCATGTTGTTCATAAAAGTCAAAGAATTCATTCGAGGTAAATTTCCCTCCTAGATCAAATCTGAGGTATTTGATTTTTCGATCTAATTCATTTTCAACCAAAGCTTTAAAGGCTTGGAACTTTTCAGTTGCTTCATATTTATGCTTTATAAGACTTATCCAACACATTCTGGAAAAATAATCAATGAACAAAATAAATTATTCTTCTCCACAAGGTGACTTTTTCCTTGATCGTCCACATAAATCAGTATGGACAAGTTCAAGAGGCTTACTAGTTGACCCTTCTTTTTCAATGAAGTGAGCTTCATTTTTTTACCAATTTGACATGGTTTGGATATTATATTTTCAAGGATGCTGATATCTGGAAGATCATGAAGAACCTTGAATCCGCATGCTTTTCTTATTTGAGAAAAGCTTAGATGTCCCAATCTTCTATGCCACAGCCAATTTTCATCATTTTTGCTTAGATAAAACTGTTGTTGTCCTCTGTTGAGTATGTATAAGTTTTTTGGAGTTCTTTTACATTTGATCACGGTATCTCCTGTATCAAGCCCATGAACAACACATCCATTTGATCGATATAACACTTCATTTCCTTCATCACACATTTGATTGACACTCAATAGGTTATGCTTTAAACTGTCTACATACATAACAATTCCAGATTTAACCTTTTCTTTCTCAAAAATAGATCCTTTACCTTTTATGACAGCAGGAGTGTCATTTCCAAATGAGACATTCTTTTCCTTTTCTAAGGCATTATATGAGTGAAGTTTTTCTTTGTCACCTGTCATGTGTTTTGAGCATCTACTGTCAATGTACCACTAATTTTCTTGTCTGCATACAATGCTATAGTAGATCTTTTTGTTTGAGATTCTTTCCTTCTCCATATCTTGGGATTTAATGGAGTTTTCTCGTTTTGAGATGTTTGCTGAAATTTTCTCCTACGTTCAAATTCTTTATTACCAAAGTTGTTACAGATTGAGCATTCTATTTCTTTTTCAAGAAGGGAATAGTTATTATAGGAACTTTTCTTGATCCCTATCACATTCCTTTGATTTCGTGCTTCTCTAGTCATGATGGTTTTGTAAGCAACAAATCGGGCAACTTGATGTCCAAAATTATGACATGAAAAACATTGCCCATTAAAGAAGTTCTTGCAACAATCGAATCTATTGACCTAGTGATTGTAGTTTCTATTGATAGTCATCTTTGGAGAAAATCGAGTATGATTTACCTAAATTTGGTTATGGCTTCTATTCATCCTTGGAGTGAATTGAGTCTGATTTACCTGTTGATCTACATTATGCCTTTGTTGACAATTGTCATACTATTCACTATTCTTTGCTACATCAAGATAGCTTTTAGTGGAGGTTGACGACTTTTGTGATTGAGATGATTCTTCAGTATAGCAAAGACCTGTCATTATTAGAGGCGAATGCTGCACTTTGATAATTTCATTCAAAATTTTTTACCCTTTAACAAGTCTATGATTGAGAGATTTCATTTTCTCAAGATCCTTTCATAGACCCACAATTTCACATTCTAGTTTCTCACTGTGTTTTTCTTTTCTAGCAAGTTGGTATGTCAAGGCATCTATAATCATATTCTTTTACTATAAACAAATTTTGAGTTTAGAGATTTCTTCATGAAGGTCATCTCTTCTAAATCACCCCAAAAATTATCATCATCATAAGCCATTAGAAGTCTATAATCATTATTGTTTTAATCTTGATCACTATTTGATAAACCATCGCTATCTTCATGAGTATAGTAACTCCTTTTATTTAAAACTTGTTTTCTATTCCATTTTTCATATTCCTTCCCTTTTTCATTTTTATCTTTCTGAGGACATTTGGCAGCATAATGATCGACTCTGCCACAAGCAAAGCATTTGAAGGGTAGCTTACCTCTAAATCTTCCAGAACCCTGTTGAAGCTTCTTGACAAATTTTACCTCATCTTCTTGTTCTGAAATATGTCCTAATTCATTGTGTTCTTCCTTTCTTTTTGTTGAAGCTTTAAATGCAGCTTCTTTCATATCTGATGGTCCTCCTTTTCTCATCTCAAAGGCAGTTAAGATTTTGTGAAGCTGTGTCATAGTGATAGTCTGCAGGTCCTGTTTTTCTTCTATGGCAAACAATTTTGATTCAAATTTAGCAGACAAGGATCTCAAAAATTTCTCAACTAAGGTAACTTTCTTAATTTCTTCACCCAGATTCTTCATACAATTAGCAACCTCATCTATACCTAAGAAGTAACTAGTTATACTTTCATCATTGTGGATCTTAAGATTTTCGTACTGAATTCTGAGAGTTTGAAGCTTAGCACGTTTTACCTGAGAGTCTCCTCCATAGCTCAGAACTATTTTGTCCCATATTTCTTTGGCTAATTTGAGCTACATGACTTTGACAAATTTTGATTGTGACAAACTTCCCAATAAAGTATTGATTTCTCTGGCATTGGTTTCATATTGCTTTTTACCTACTGTATCTGTAAGAATTATTGGAAATGTATATCCTCCTTCCACAATTTCCCAGACATCCGTTCCAAGTGATTGTAGATAGGCTATGATTCTTATTTTCCAATAAGAAAAATTTCTCCCATCAAAGATTGGCGGTCTGATGGATCCCACGCTTTCTTGATTACTCATGATGATGGATCTCCCTTCAAGAAATCAAGCTTCTTCTAAAGGACTAGATTTGATACTAATTATTGGAAATAATATTGAGAGAGGGGTGAGTCAGTATTATCATATTTATAATTTTATTTCACAAACAAATTTATATATGCTACTTCAATGAAGTGAACTAGTGTGTACACGTGATTGTACTTAAAGAAATCACCATATATGCAGAGAACTTTTGATTTAGACAATTTATCATGTTTTGAGCTTAAACCAGTATATCAGAGATTTATTAGACAGTGCAATAAAAGCATAATAAATCATCACACATAAGCAACACACATGAACACCAAGATATAAGGTGGAAACCCAATGTGGGTAAAAACCACCTGTTGCTATCGTCTCTGTCTTCCTTTTAATAATAAGAAAATATGTTTACAATATTGTACTGGTGCAGACTCATACCAGTACGTAGGAACCCACCTGCAGAAGGCTACAGCCTTCTCTTGTTCTCCAGTTACTACTGTAGGGGAGCTACAACCCCCTAGCTCTTGTACTAGCCAATATGTTTACTAGTACATAGTTGCTAGCCTACAGAAAAAGTTCACTCTTCTTCTAGGGACCACGTTTCATGAATTTTCAGGCTAGATACTCCTGGAATACAACACCACAATCTGAAGGCAACGTTTCATCCAATTTTCATACTAGACCCATCAAAAAAATGAAACTCAGAAAATCATAACTGCAATACAACCATCAAATACAACTACATCAACCAATCACTAAAACCCAATCATCACTTTCTGAATCAACCACAACTAAATAAATCAACACTTAACAACCCATCATCACTTTCTAAATTAACCACAACTAAATCAATCAATCACTTGAAAATCCATCATCACTGAAGCAAATCACAATCAATCAATCTAATCATTCAGAACATTGTTACTAGAATACAATCACTAGAACACAAAGCAAAACCCGAAATTTTGCAACAACAAACAGAAACAACTGAAACTTTAAACGTCATACTTCATGAGGTATACGCTACTTCCATGTGTCAATCTAGCGTGTATATGCATTTTTACCAAAGGAAACCAGCGTACAGATATGCAAATTCAAATTTATGATATATACGCTACTTTGATATGCAAAACCAACATGTATATGCTCTTTTACTAAAGCGAACCTGTGTACAGATTTGTAAATGATAACTTAAAAATCACAACTATTCTAGACTTCAGTCATACCCACATCATCACATTTATAGAATAAAACATGCATCAGTATTCAAATCTAGACTGTTCAAGATCAAACCACATAATGATAATACTCTTAAGCCTTTATGATCCCAGTCCATCAACCTTCACTTGCCTTGTAGGTGCATTCTTAGATCGGATCAAGCAAACCATCAGAAGCTCATTAGCCTACATATATAATTCAACACTTCATAAGATATTCCCATCCTTGCACACCTTGGCCTAATGATCTTCTCCTCATTATATACTTTTATGCCTTTCTCAATACCATGGACGAAAACTACTTAGGACCAATACCTTGGACCAAATACCTCAGACCAATTACCTTGGGTCAAATACCTTGGACTGAGAAATACCTTGGACCAAAAACTTTCTTTTCCCGAGATATATGTGCTTTTCCTTCTGTGAAAGTGTGTGTGTACGTATACGCTCCTTTTGTTTAGTAAACCTATGTGTATACATAGCTTGGTCAAGGTGAACTTGCGTATACCTCTCTTTATTCATTCTTTGTAGTCTGATTTGTAATTATTTGTTGTTGACATGTTGTACTGTGATATTTCATCTAAGAGAGTTGCCATCAAGGACAACACCTGTATCATAATGCCAACAATATCTCCATACCGTGGGTCAAGAGTGCTGATCAGAAATAGAGTATCATCAGGTATCTGCTCAGTAAAATTAGTTGAATTTCTTGCAGACAGAAGGGTGCATATCAACTCAACAAATACGAGTAATTTCTTTGATTTGGCAGTAGTAAATTTCAAATCAAACTCCTACAGGATGATGATCCATTTGGAGTATTTTCCCCCCAGTAAATGACGAGTCAGTATATATGTCATGGGATTGCAATAAAAAGTCACTAAGGTTTTCCATAAAATGATATAGTGTCAAAATATTTGGATGGCATGAACTACCACCAATGCAAGTTCTCAACATGGGCATATCATGACTTGGTATCGAGAATATTTCAGCTAAAATAATAATCCATGTGCTCATTTCCATCGTCGTCATCTTGAACTAACACCATAGAGATAGTAGTATTAATTACAGCCAAATATAGGAAGTAATCGTGGTGATATTCCGGGGGATGCAGTAAAGGACCACTGGTAATCATGTCTTTTAAAGCATTCAAGGATTTCTGGGAAACTTAATCCCAAATAAAAGGGATCCCCTTCTTAAGTAAGTGCGTAAAACCCTTGGTGAGTTCAACATAATTAGAGACAAATCGATGGAGAAAATTAGCCTTCACTACAGGCCCTACAATCATAGTAATGATGTAGGGGGTAAATTGACAACGGCCTCAACTTTTAAAGGATCGATCCGGATACCTTCATCGGATACCACAAAACCCAAGAGTCAACTAGAATCGATGCAAAACACACACTTTCATGGACTGACATGGATATTTCAATGCCGATGTTGGGTCCCTATAATACTAGTTATTATCCCATTAATATGGTAGTTGTGCCCCTTATTAATATTGTTGCACCCCTATTGTCACCATATTGTTATTACTGTGCCCCATAGAATCCCTCTAGTGTTATTTTTGTGGCTTTATATTATTATTGTTAGGACGGTTGGGTTATATTGTGACTCCTTAGACTCCTATATATAGAAAGGAGGTTTTGTCATTTGAATCATCCAAGAATTTTTCATTTATGTAATGTAAAGAATTTTTTCCCCTCGAAGAAGCTGAATTCTAAGGCGTTGATCTATCTTTTCTATATTTTCTTGAGTTGGTTTCATAACATTTGGTATCAGAGCTTTGGATTCTAGGGTTTCGCTGCTCCAAAAATGTCATCGTGGAAATTTCGCTATAACTTTTTTTCTGCGATGTTTCAGAAGTTGAAAGAAAAGCCCATTTGAGAAGACATCGCACTGCAGCTCGGATCTGAATTTCAGAGCTTTTCGTACTATATTTGTAGAGATATGATCTGAGGAATTTGGTCTTTTTGGAGACTCCTGAATTACATTCAAAACAGGTGACCTGGGGAAAATCGTCATGACGTCTTCTCTAAGCATTGAAATGTCATAAAAAGGTACAAAAATAGGATAGATTGTAGTTTCTCCTATATAGCTTTTAGAGCCAAAGGTCGAAACAGTGACTCGTGGCACATCATACAAGTTCACTCTATTGAACTAGTCTATAATCAGGTCACTGTGGGAGATTCGGCATAACTCTTCCCTCGATAATCCAATTTGGATCAGACTGGTGGAATTGGAAAGAGGATGTAGAGGGCTACTATAGATCACAATTTTAGAACTATATGATCCGAAATTACAGAGATACATCAGATTCAATATTGAGCTCCTACAAAGTGAAAAAAGGTGTGTAGTTTTTTTTTTTTTTTCATAAGCTTGGTTTCAAAAATTAGTTTGAAGGAATTAAAAGGGCATAGTAAATAATTATTATCAGTAATTGATGCCTCGAGGAAAGAAAATGCAAACACCTAGTAGGCAACCTAAAATCTCTAGCATGACTCATGAAGAAGAAGAAGAAATGCAACATGATATATCAAAATTACGAGACCAAGTGCAACAAGTGTCACTTGCACAAAAATCAACAGAATCTAAGATGGATGGTGTAAACAAAGATGTAGAAGCTAAGATGGATGCTTTAAAGACAAGCATGGAAGATTTGAAGATAGTCATGGAAGATTTGAAGACATATTTAACAAAGTTTCTACAAGAAATGCTTACTAACGGTGAAAGGGTAGTAAAGGAAACTCATGATGAGAACAAAAGAAATTTTAATCATGATTTCATAGACTC